>NDGN011145827.1:0-12790 GCA_002564285.1 Tympanoctomys barrerae | reverse complement strand
CATGCATGGATGCATGGTTGTATAGATGGATGGGAAAGTAAATGGTTAGGTGGATAAGGTATAGTTGGTTGATTTAAGGGATAGTCTAGCTATACCATGGGCCATCCTAGAAGCCTCCTGGACTCCCCCTGCTCTGTGATAGAGTCAGTACCTCTGGATCAGTGCATGTGGACAGGTGTGGGGTGAGTGGGCACTCTGCAGTGGGGAGGTCAGGGTGCATGTACTCACAGCAGATAGAAGGCCAGGCTTTTGAACTGTCCCCGAAGGAGGGTCTCAGTGCCCACGCTGATCAACACTGAGGGGTGAGAGGAGAGGCAGAGTTGTCTAACTGTCCACACAGTGACACTGGCCTGCAGAGGCCCTTGCTGTGGTGAGACATCTCCTTGGGCTGAGGTTGATCACTTCTTCTCCATGGAACCAGCAGCTGGGACTGGTAAGTATAGGAGAGCCCCAGGGACTGTTGCTCATGTCTCTGCAGAGTAGCTTGAGTAACTACCAACATCCCTGATTATTCCCTGCTTTTTGATATGCAGCTGTTCCCCTGCTCATGTTGTCCTTCCAAGATCCTCACTGTCCTGTACTCTTTATTCAGGTCCAGTATGTGGCCAGGGCGGACCTGTCCCATCCATCTCTTGCTGTGCTGACTTCCAGTGGGCCAGGCAGCTGCATCTCATACCCACTGATGGCTCTGGCCTGGTACTGACCACACCACCAGGTTCTCTCCCCTCCCTTCCTTTCCTGCACTGGTACATGCACTGGAACCCTGACTCCTCCTCTGGTGACACCACTGTGCATGTGCCCTGCCCTCCTTGCCTCAGAAAGAGCCAGTGTCCCTTCATCCATGCTGCTTCCCTGAGCCCTGGCTCTTCCTCTCTGCCCACAGGGACACCCTGTGAGCTCCCCGCTCATGTCCCATGTGGAAGAGGACCTTTCACCCCTGCTGAGAGGCCACCTCCCAGCAGGGAGGAGCACCTGTACATCATTGTCACTTCTGGGGTCTTGTTGGGAGAGGAGAGCCAAGACTGATGAAGGCAGGGATGGGGCAAAATATTCCTCACCCCACCCCCAGATCGTGCTCTACCGCTGGCTCTGGGCAGGGCTGTGACAGTGACCATCTTCTATACCCACTGGGTGCTGACCTTCTCACAGACGAGTGTCTCAGAGCACGTGCACACAAACAGGTCACCCAAGCCTCTGTGTTTTCCACATCACCCAGGGGCACAGTAAAGCTCATGACCTTTACCACATTACCTGTGCTGGACTCAGTCTCCATTCATCTCTGGTACAGAATGGCTATGAGGATTTGGTGAGTACCACACTGGTGTGCAGTGAAGCTGCTTACTAGTTTTTGATAAGAACAGGCCACTCTGACTGCAGAAGGAGGACTCCCCCCCCCCAGGGCTGGGGCTTAAGAAAGGGACTCTGACTCAGGGCCAAGGGCTGAGCTTGTGCCTTTTCTGGCCAAGCTGTGTGGGCTGGAACAGGTGACAGGCAGATGGCAGGAAGTTCTTGGAGTCCAGCCTTTCTCCTGCTGTGCAGCTTTGGCATGTGGAGAGCCATCCTGGTGGGCAGTCACAGGAGCCATGAGAGTCTGGGTGTGGGAGCTCCCTGGCTAGCCAGTTGCTGCCCATCCTAGAGGTGCCACCACACACCTTAACCACACAGGTCCTCCACGTGTGTCCTGTTCAATCTGCACACCTCTGAGCAGGAACAGGCAGCCCAGTGTTCATGAAAAGCCCTAGGGATAATGAAAAGCCACTTGTGTTGCTCCTTGTAGCACTTCCTTTGCTCTCAGCTAGCTGCTTTGTAGTAGAATGGCTGGATCCTCTGGCAGGTGTGTGTTTACCTTTGAGAAACTATCCAAACTTTTCCAAACTGATTGCACCATGTACATCCCACAAGTACTGTGTGAGAGAGTTTCATACCCTTGTCTACTCGGCCACACTTGATATGGTGGCAGCCTGATCATAGCAGCCTCTCTAATAGGTATCTAATAGCTCTTCATGGTAGTCTGGGTTGCATTTTCCTAATGGCTAATGATGGGAACATCTTTCCACATACTTATCTGCCATCCTGTCTGCTCTTCATTGGCTTCAATTTTCAGTGGCCTAGCATGTCCTGAAGAGAAAAGTCTTACATTGTGGTGACATTTAATACATCCACTCTGCTATGGATTGAACTTTGTGTCTAAGAAATCTCCATATAATCCATCACTGAATTTCATCCTATTGCCTAAGACTTTTGTAGTTTTAGGTTTTACATCTGTGATCCATGCTGAGCCCTTTTTCAGGCATAGGGTACAAAGCACACACAGAAGTTGACTAATAAATGAATATTCAGTGATCCACTATCATTGGTTGTCGTAAGTTACATTTAGCACACCGAAGTGCCTCTGTGCTTTTGTCAAAACTGTTATTTACACACACCGTGAGTTATTTCCGGGCTCTCTTCTGCTTCATTGATCTGTTTGCCTTTTCTTACATCAATACTCCACCTTTCTTGGTTTCTTTGCTTTAAAATAAGACTTAAAATCAGGGCAATGTTAATCCTCTGACTGTTGTTTCTATAGAGGTTTTTCACTATATTAAACCTTTTATATTTCCATGAGAATTGTAGAAACAGCAGTCAATTTTCTCAATTTCAAGCCTCCTGAGATTTTGCTTGAGACTATACTAAAGCTTTTAACAATATTAAGTTTTCTGCTTGATGGGCAAAATGTATTTTCTGCGTTTATTTAGTACTTAGGTCTTCTCCACTTTATGATTTCTCAGCAATGACTTTTGTTTTCTAGCAGATGGGTTTTAAAAAACATTTGTCTTGAGATTTATCTCTTTCATATTTTTCACGTAACTATGAATTGTGTTTAAATATTTTCATTTTCTAATTTTTGCTAGTATGTAGAGGTGCAATGTTGTATAAACATTCCCTGTTTACTCACCTACTGTTTAATGACAGTTTATACTTGCAACTGAAGAGCTCTGCTCAGACTTACCACCCACCAGTTGGATTTATGATGTTTTCTCTTCTGTATAATTCTTACAACTTGTTTATTAAGCCTCAATGTCTTTTTTTATACAGTATACTTGTTAACTATATGTGCTGATTTGCTGATTGTACTCTACCATACAATACAGATTACTGCAGATCTATGTTCTGTTATATATTAGAGTACTACATGCAAGAGTTATGCAAATGAAAGTGAAGTCATCAAGTTGGAGTTTCCTTTCACCATTTCTTTGTTCTCGATACTGTAATTTACATACTACATACAATGCCTCACTAGCAACTGATTCAATTAATAACAGCCTTGGGAATGGAACTCAGGAGTTAAGCAAAGGATGTCTGTACATTGATTTAATGTCCTGCAACCATGTAAGTCCTTTATTAGTTCCAGTAGCTCTGGGGGTAGATTCCAGGAGATTTTCTACAGATGATCATGTAGTCTGTGAGCGGAGCTCTTTGCTGTACTTGGCAGCCTGTATGCATTTTGCTTCTTCCATTACGTGGCTGCCCTAGCTAAAAGGCCCACTGCAGTGCTAGTGGTGTATAGTGACGGTAGACAGTCTTGATTTTTCACCAATTTGGGAGAAAGGCCTTCTGGCCTCTGATGTAACTGTGCTTTCTCTATGTTGCTATGGCTTAGATATAAAATGTTCCTCAAGCCTCAAGGGCTCACAGGTGGGGCTTTTGAAAGGTGATTAAACTACGGGGTGCTATGGCTGACTTGCTGTTAGGAGGCTGGGTCTGGCCCTGCGAGGCGGGTCACTGGGAGTGTGGGGGCAAGGGTCTATTTCCCTTCCCTGATCCTCTCTATCTCTCTGCTTCCTGTGCACCATGAACTGAGCAGCTTCTCCTCTGCCAGGTCACTCTGCCATGCTGTTTCTTACTAAGGACTATGGAACATGGACTGAAACAGAAAGCAAACTAAACCTACCCTCCTTTAAGTTGTGGGTGTTGGGTTTCTTGTCCCAGTGATAAGGAAAGTGACTAAGATGCTTTTAAGTTGGAAGAAGGTTCCTTTTGTTGATAACTTGCTGATGTTTTATTTATCATGAAAAAATATTGGATCTGGGCAAAAGCTTCCAGTGTACCACTAAGGTGACAACAGCCTTTCTTGGTTAGTTAGCATGGTGGCTTAGTGCTTTTGGCTAGTGTAACAAAATGCCACAGGCTACGTGTTCACACCAGTATACATTTAGCTCTTACCATCTTGGAGGCTAAGAGCCCAGGATTGGGTGTCAACTTGTTTGTTCCCCGAGATCCACTTGCTCACAGCAGGCTGGATTCTCACTGTGACTCAATGTGACAGAAGGGTCCAGGGGACCTTCACAAGCCTCTCTTAAGAGAACTCTAACATAGGAATTTAGGGGCACACAACGGCCAGTTCATAGCATATGGTCAGTTATAGTACTTGATTTTCAAATCTTAAAGCAACTTTATACTGTGTGTTAAACTTCACTTGGTTGTGAGATATTATCATAAATATATATGTATATATATATATATATATATATATATATTTGCTAATACTGTTTAGAATGTTTGCTTCTTTGCTGATGAAGGATAAGTAACTTATAATTTTTCTTTCTTTCCTTCCCTTTTTCCCTCCTTTCTCCTTCCCCTTTTCTCTTTCTCTTCCTTTTTCTTTCCCTCCTCCTTCCTCTTCCTCTTCCTTTCCTTGGCCTCTTCTACTCCTCTTTCCCCTCCTCCGCTCCTCCCCCTTTAGTTCTGCACTACTGAGGATTAAACCGAGAGCCTATATAGCTACATCCCCAGCACATTTTCTATTTTTTATTTTGAGACTGTTGATAAGTGCCTAAATTTCCCTGGCTTAGTTTGAATGTCTCAACCCATCAGACTTTTGGAAGTCAGGCCTGTACCCTCAGGCCTGGTTATGTATAGCCCTCATGTTACAACTTTGTCCAAAGTTTTGGTATCCATGTAAATGCTGATTACATAAAATGAACTTCTAGAAGTCTGCATAGCATAGATCTCTCTTCCTCAAGTTCTGCGATGCCCCTGTGAAGCTGTCTGGGCAGGTCCATAAGCTTGTTCTGTGTTGCAGTGTTTGGATGGAGGGACTCCTTAGGCCAGCACAGCTTCTTGAAGCTACCAAGTGTGTGACCCCAGTTCCCCAGCATCCTCCTTGTGAGCCCACAGAGCAAATGTCCTTTGGCCTTGGAGTCAGGTATACCTAGGCACTTGGTCCTTGTTCTCTCTCTCTGTTCACAGCAGGTGTGTCTGCTTTCTGTCCTCCACAACAATGTTCCCAAGCAGAGGACTGAGCACATACCCACCTAGCAGAAGCCACACTTCTCTGCCCACCCTGCCACCACAAGCACATGTCCCACTACCTCCCATTTCCTTTATATCCCTCTCTGCAGGGCTAAACAGGACTGAGACAGTTGTGAAGGAGTCATCAGCACATTAAAAGTAGGACAGGGCTAGCCCCTTCCTTCTGCTTAGCTCACTATCCTTGGTGTATAAATACCTGGTTCCTGTGGCTCAAGACTCAGAGGAGGTGTCCGGAGGTCAGGCCTTTTACAGCCTCCTGGCTTGGGCCACTTGGCTCCCTCACTCTGGACTCATTTATCCTGTGCCTCTGGGATTGACCTGCACAGGGTGGGGACCATGTGTGCCTTTGGCAGTTCACCCATTTGTGGTGGGCCCAATAGTTGTCCCTGCCCTGTAGATAGGAAATAAAAGTTTACGGAATTCTGGTGACATGTTCAGGACCACACACCTAATGTGTGTGGGGGAGGGAGGGTTGTGCACCCACCAGTACACATAGAGCTTTGTGGCTGGGAAGTGCAGTCCCCAGGCTGCTTTCCTGGTCACTGGGTGCAGCCCCCTGAGCTGAGGTCCTGTTGAACATCGATGACACAGAGACCAGCAAGTGTTTGCCCACTCAGTGAGTTATAAGCAGAGCTCAAGATTTGTGTTTGAACATGAAGGGAAAGGAAAGGAATGCTTGGACTATAGCCTGCTGCTCTCAGTGGGAGGGAGATTCTGTTTACTTGTTCAGCTGATCAGATCAGGAAAGACAAATAGCCAGAGTCACAATGAAGACCGGAAATGCAGCAAAGGCCGCTAGGTCTCCACAGGGCATCAATCCCCAGCAGGCAGCTGGCATTTAAGAAGTGGTCATGGGGTCTACACATGCATGCGTGTGTGCGTGTGCGTGTGTGTGTGTGTGTGTGTGTGTGTGTGTAATTAGCCTTTAGGGCCCAAGACAGCTGCTTTGGAAGCAACTGTTCCTGGAAGGCTTTGAACAGGGACAGAGTTGGGCCACACATTTGCTTCACCCTTTAGCAAAGGTGGACCGGGCTGTGGGCACTGCTTTCACCCTCATCTATATTAATAAGCACTGCACGTGGGGCTGTGGAGAATGTGGCTGCCTTCATCCCATGCAGAGTCAGGTTAATGGGTCAAATCCTGGAACAAAACAGCCCCAAGCAGTCCCAGCTGACCCCAAGCCCTGGACTCACTGGCGGGGCTGCTGCAAATGTCATTTCCTCCACTTGGGTCCTCCCCACCTCCCTTGTGCTGTAGAGCCCCCATGTGCTGCCCTGGGGTGGGTCAGCCTGGAGTACCAGCATCTGACCTGCATCTGGCCCTGGAACTGCTGTCAAACTAACAGTCATCATGAGCCTCAGTGTCCCCACATACAACAAGGGCTTGAGTGCTGCATGGCAGGCATCTGCGGCAGGACGATGACTCTGAAGCTGTCTGTGTCGACCCTTCTAGAGACGTGCGAGACTCTTGCCTCTCTGCTTCCTGTCAAGACACCTTGGGCCTTGTGTGCCACCTTCCTAGTCTCAGTTTCCCCCTGATCATAGGAATGAGCCTCCACAGGTTGCTGCTTCCTGAGCAGCATTTAAAGCCACAGTATAGAGTATGGCCCCCAGGAAAGACACAGGGCCATACTGCTGTTATCAGATGTCACTGCCCAGAGCAAAGTGGGAAAAATTAAGCAAAGCCTCTGCAGGTGGGTGTGTTGGCACAGGCCTGCAATTCCAGCATGCTATGAGACTGAAACAGGAGGATTTCAAGTTCAAGCTCAGCTTGGGCAATTCAGGAGCTCAGTCAGACTCTGGCTAACATAAAAAAAAAAAAATCAAAAGGTTGGGGATATAGCTCAGTTAACCTTGTAGTACTTAAGGGGAAAAAAACTTCTGAGTGTGGCAGGGAGAAACCTAAGCACCAGGGTGGTGCTGCTAGATGGGTTTTGCCCATGTGACAAAGGAGGAGGGTCTGGGTCACCAGGTTCAGCAGTTAAACCTGTGTCCCAGGTCCCTCAGCTGACAGTGTGCAGCCAGACCAGCCCCAGGGCAGAACCGCCCAGGCAGGGCTTGTCCCGTCTTGGTGTCTGTGCCTGGTGTCAGGTGTACTTGGGAGGGCACTGTGTGAGTGACAGGCAGGTGGCACCTGCAGGGGGAGTGCATTCCATGTGCCACTTCTCAGGGTGGTGGGTTCTAGGTGGTGCTGGGTCACCTCTCAGTGACAAGGGCACCCAAAGGTCACATGATAGACACATACTCACTGCCTGACAAGGTGAGACGGGGACACCACAGAGCCCAGTGTGGGCACAGCTAGGCAGGGTCTGTGATGGCCTATAAGCCTGATGACTGCACCAAGCCACAGAATTTCCTGACTTTATGGCTTGGGCTGGGCACAATCTGTCCCACACCTGCTTGCCCTGGTTTAAAACTGGTACTGCCCTGTCTATTCTCCAGAAGCACATGGGGTCTGGGCTGGACTTCAGCCTGGGCCACAATTCCTGTGGAATGTCATCCTGAGAGGCTGAGGACAAGGACATCCCGGTGAGTGGTGCCTGCCATGGGTAGCGGCCAGGATTCTGCCTGCTGAGGCCAGGAAGGGCTGGCACTTGGGATCCTTGGGTCACATGGCTTTCTAGCTAGCCCCTGGGACAGCCTCCGCCTACAGAGTTCAGGCCACCTCCAGTCCCTCCCCACCTGCTTTCTGCAAAGTGCTGGCTCTGTTCAAAGTCTCCTCCTCCTTAGCAGCAGCCCTGGACAATGAGGCCTGGACTTTCCAACAGAGGATTTCAGAAAGAAAGAGGCTTAAGGGAGGAAGGAATTTGCAAATCTTATATGCTGGCACCAGGCCAGGTGTCCAGAATGCGAGAGGGAACTCAAGATGGCGATTACACTGATGGCCCCTGCTTGCCCCAGCTCCCAGCACTCGAGCCCACAAGGTTCTCTGAAAGCCTGGCCATTAGAAGGCCATGTGAGGGCCTATTTTTAGCCTGGATCTGGTCTTGAAACCAAGTGGGAGGTCTCCTCCACATTACCAGCATTGGCCTCAGCCCAGAGATAAAGCTGTGGTTAAGAAGAGCAGTGCAGGTGTGGGGGTAGGGCTGCAGACCCTGACCCTGCTGGAGACAATGGCCTCTTGACCTGTCTTTCCTCAATTCAAACAACAGAGGCTTGTATCTCACTCAGCTTCCTGCAGGTGCCTGGCCTGGCTCTGTGGGGGTGTGTCTGGGGCTCCTGGCAGCTGTCAGGGGCAACAAGTACCTGTTGGGAATCCAGGGCCTGGGTCACTGGTAGACAGTAGTGACAGTGGAAGAGCAGGACCCTAACCCAGCTATCATTCTTTAATGGGCTGGCCTGAGGGTCCTTGGTGGCCGTCCTACATAGGTGACATGGTGGCTCTGGCAGTAACTGGGCAGCCCACTTTCCTACCCCAAGATGTGGGCAGGGCTCTGAAAGCCCAGGGCAAGGGTTCTGGGCTACCTGTCCCTCTGACCTGCAGCACAACCTTAGGTAAGGTCACTGCTCCTATTGGAACTCAGCAGTTCCATCTTGCACTGGAGGTGGGATGAGCCCCTCTCTATGGTCCTGTCAGCTCTGACTCCTGAGCTAGGTGCCCTCGGATTGGTCCGGGTCCCCCAGCTCTGTGCTTGTCCTGGGGCATCACGCTCAGTTCTCAGCTATGCACAGCTCTGCATCCTTGATGTGCCCAAACACTGGCTATAGTCTACCCCGGTGGTAAGAAAGCACATGTGTGTGTCTGGGGGCAGCGGTGCCTCCAAGGTCACACATTCAGTAGAGGACAGGGTCAGGGCTTGGACTGGGGCTGCTGGCATCCAAACTGGCAACCTTCCCTCACTGAGTACACTTCTTCCAGGAGGCTTTGATGCCCATTTGTCTCCTCCTGGACCTGAGTGACATGGGCCAGAGCAGTGCCTGGGAGCTTTGCTGCTTCATGTCCCCAGCACGCATTCTGCCACTGGTGACCAGCACAGGGGGCTGTGCCTCGGGGGAGAAGGCCATT
Organism: Tympanoctomys barrerae; assembly: GCA_002564285.1. NCBI lineage: Eukaryota > Metazoa > Chordata > Mammalia > Rodentia > Octodontidae > Tympanoctomys > Tympanoctomys barrerae. Next base: position 3,490 of record NDGN011145827.1, on the reverse strand, counting down.
CTGGGCAAACTGTCTGCAGTCCTGCCAGGAGTGGAAAGGACCAGCCCCAGGCCTCTTCACTCCAAAAGCCCTTGGGTACTTCTGTGGTCAAGTCCCACAGGATACGGGGCCTCTAGGGTGTTCCAGTTAGCTCTGGGGCATGCCCAGCCTGTGCCCCCAGGGGGAACTGTCCTAGAATGAGTGGGTATCCTCACTCCCCGTAGGCCTCCTCCATAAATAAGCAGTTTACTCAGCCATTTTCACCCCTACACAGCAGGCATGATGCTCCTGTTTGCCTTTTGCACCTTCACCAGAAACCCTCACCTTGACCTCTCATCCTCCAGGAGGTGGGGGCCAGAGCTGGCTGGCCCTCTCAGGATGAGGATGCTGAGGGTCTCTGAGGTTCTGTGGGGCTGCTCAGAGATGGGCTGTGGTGAGGTGCAGCACAGACCCTGTCTGCTCTTCACCAAGCAGAACTTCCCAAGAAGCTGGGGAGGGAGCTGGAGGACAGGGAGCTGGTGAGGTCAGCCTGTCCAGGTGGGGTCTTACCTGCTGCAGTGGCGATGCCCAGGATCCGGCAGGTATATTCCAACCCAGTCCAGAATACCCACAGCTTCATGGTGGGGAAGCAGGCAAGTCCAGTGGGCAGGCAGCAAAGGCTCTGACCCAGGGATGCTTGCGATGACTGTGTGTGCCGGTAGACAGAAGCTACAGCTTCCACGGGTCCCTGAGCGGAGCCCTGCCTACCCCAGCCAGTCTTGGCCACTGCAGGCCAGGAGGTGTGAGTGCCACTAGGCTGGTCAGGTGCACGGCTTAATCATTACCTCAGAAGAACGCTCCAGCCTGGCCCGGAGCCGCTGGCCCAGCAGCCGGCTGATCAGGCTGATTAGGGCTGGGCTGCAGGAGCCTGAAGCTGGCAATTAACCATTGCTGGCTGGGAGAAAGAAGCTACAGAGAGGGGAGCTGGGATCTTCCTTAGGAGGTAATGCTACTGAGAAATTCACATCTGGGTGGCACACCTGCTGGACAGGGGCTCAGAGGGGCCATCAGGGCCCATCTAGTTGTGTGAAGGTGGGAAAGAATGAGTCTGTAAGTCACCCACAGAAACAGCTTCTGCTGGACTGTGAGCACTGAAGCTGTTCTGACCTGGTGGATCCAGACTCTAAGCAGGCAGGGGTTCTGCCCAGTGCACACAAGGACCATCCTCAGTCCACCATGGATACCAGTGACCTGTGACATGGGAGGGAAAACCCCTGCCATTTCTCCTGAGGGGAGCTGCTATGTCAATAATTGATGGGGTGACCTTGGGAACCAAAGGCATCCGTGAGCCATGGTAACCAGAAAATGAATGCAGGTGCTGCTAGGTCACTATGTGAGCATGCCCAGAGCTGTGCTGGGCCCCTCTAAAATCATTGGTTCCCACCTGGCTAACAGATGCATGGACAGAATGGCAGCCACCTTTAGTTTTCTTGCCAGGTGCTTCGGCAGAATCTGTTCTCCTCTGTGGGTGAGGGCCCAGCGAAGAAAGCAGCAGGTCGGTAAGCCAGGCCCACTGCCCTGATGGTAAGGGAGGCCGGCACCATCCAGCTCTTCCTGGATTGAGCATGCTCTGTGAGGAAGTGTTTTCCATGGCAGTTGTTGTAATGTGATGGGTTTGGTGGGTTCCCTGGCTCCCACCTCTTGGTGCGCTTTTCCCCCGTGAGCAAGTTCAACATACTCTGTGCTCTCTGGTCTTCAGAGTCAATGTGAGAAACATATCCTTACATGCTTTGCATGTGTGAGGCCCTGGGTCAGATCCTCAGCGCCACACACAGACACACACACACACACACTATATATGTATATGTATATATATTATATACACAAAACACATAACATACACACCACACACACATCATATACTGTATACACTATATACATACAACACACATATCACACAAAACATACACCATTTACCACACACCTATCACATATACACCATACAGCACACACTATACAGATATATACTACATTACACCACACACATGAACAACACACCCCACACAGTGCCCAAATCACACACTACACACATCACGTACACACCAGACAGCACACACCACACAAACACACATACCACACCACACAAACATACACACACAGCATGGTTCTCTTCTGCTGAGGTCCATAGTATGGACCTTGGGGCCCCAGGAGTTCCCTAAGAAGACCCAAAGCGAAGCTTGACTCACCCCTGGGCCAGGGTGCAGGTGCACTGACTTCCATCACAGAAAAGGAATTTCGGGATTCATCAGAGGGAGACATAGAAAGGTACGTTGGGCAGAATTTCAAAGTCTGCACTCAGAAACATGATGCAGCTTCAGAGAAGCGTGCTTTTGGCTTCCTGTTGGGGTGTTCCCGGGCCCTGGGGGAGATCTAAGGAGCTGCAGCTCCATTGAGAGGATTCCACTGCAGGTGCAAGGTGGTGGCCCTTCCCCAGGGCCAGGCCATGGCCACCACGGTGGTGAAGCATAGCCCAGCCCCAGGGAAGGGCCTAGATCTCAGGAGGATGGAGCAGTCTGTCACAGGGCAAAAGGCCCATCAGAGGGAAAGGGAGTGGCCCAGGCATGCTGTGCCTTTACGGTCCTAAGGAAGTTTTCATTGTGTCTTTGTCCCAAACCTTAATTTCCTGTAAAAGCACAATTTAAAATTTTGATTTTCCTTGTCTCTACTTTATCCTGTCTTGCCTTGGTTTAACAAACACTTTGTATGGATTCTTAGGTTCCTGAACTGTTTATTAGTGGGAGTTGGCCTACCAGCAGAGTGTTTGCGATTCTAGCCCTCACAGCCAGCTGTAACTTGTCCTGACACTCCACATCCCTCCTTAATGCTGTTCTGGGGTCCTGGGTACACTGAAGTGAGGAGAGCAGCTTCCGGGCTGGGGGCAGTGCCTGGGGCTTTGTTTGCTTCTTCACAATCCCTTTTCTCTGAGCAGCTGGATGGTTTGGTTGCCCACAGAGGTCACTTTCTGCCTCTTGGTCACCAGCTTCTGGCTTTGTGTGGCATGTGATCCCTCCAGGCCTCACTCAGCAGGATCTGTTCCCTGCACTGGTCACAGGCCCCCCCCCCCCTGCTAGGCTAGGCACTGACTAGGGGCCAGCATGTGACCCAGTATGGCCTGATTGCCAGGGAGCAGGGTGTGCTCGGGCGTCTCAGGGAAGGGTCCCTGGAGAACGGGAAGGTCCTTCCCCTCAGACACTCCTACTGGGAGTAGCTGACCCACAGTGGGGTGTGCCGGGTGAAGAAGGTATGGTCTGTCATGGATTGGGGTTCTTGCAAGAGGAACAATACAGGACACATTTTATAATAGTATTTTTTAATGAATCACCCAAGAATCATATATAAGAAGTGCAAGAAATCTGCCCACACACATAAACACTAAAGAGTCCAGCTGACAGCCTAGATCCTAATACCTTGCATGAGTCCAGCTGAAAACCTAGAGCTCATAACAGTGCCTCCCACAAGTCCAACTGGAGGC
>NDGN011145636.1:0-11592 GCA_002564285.1 Tympanoctomys barrerae | reverse complement strand
GGACGGACGGACGGACGGACGGACAGACGGACCAGTGGACATATGATAGGACCACCCGTAGCATCCACTTTTGGTGAAATCTGTGGTGCATGTGTGGAAGCTCACTGCAAGATCCTTTGAACTTCGCTACAGGTTTGGAAACTTCGTAATAAAATGTGGGGGGAAATTGCCCCTGACAGGGAGCCAGTTTAATTTAAACCAGGCCTTTGACCAAGGCAGCCCTGAGACTGGGGCGTTGGATCTGTGCTCATTGGATGCATTTCATCTGTGAAGACTTCCTGTGGGGGTTTCTGCTATCCAGGCCCCAAACTTATGTTGGTCACACACTGGTAGAAAAGGCAGGGCAGTCCTCAATCCACACACATGTCTGTGACCTTGTGCTCCCTCCCTCCCTGCCCACCCTGGTGACCCTTGCGCAGCTAGAGCTCTGCGCTTCTACAGTCCCATACCAGCTTCACACAGTCTGAGCTGTTCCTCAGCCTGCTCCTAGTCTGACTGCCTCTCCTCCTGCCAGGGGTCTCACCATCTGCCTCAGTGCTGCCTGTGAGACGTGCCGGGGCTAGGCCATGTGAGCAGGTGGAGAGGCCATCCTGCATGGGAGGCTAGGAGACCCGGCAGCTGCAGCTAAGTGGCCAGGGGAAAGGCTCTGGAACTGGGTCCTCTCCTGGGTCATGCTCATTAAGGGTCACAGGGAAGGACCAGCAGCCAATACCAGGAGGAGTGGCTCAGAAGCGGAGGGATATGCAGAGGCCCCCTTCCTCATAGCTGCCCACGCTGCCTCTGCAATCTCCACTAGCTTGTGGACGGCTGCTCAGCAAATGCAACTCTTGATTTTACTAATGACAGCAGCTTTAGCAAATGGCATTTGGAGGGACAACATGCTGCAGAAATAGCACACAGGAGACTTTTTAGGATTAGGAGCCATTTGTAGCACCATACTCCAGCCTCACAGTGTATTCCTGTCCTGTATTGCTCTGCCATCTGCTCCTCCATCCTCCTCTGGATGGCAGGATCATAAAGCCTGAGGAAGAAGCCAGCAGCTTACTGGGCAGAGGGAGGACAGCTGTGCGAGTTTTGGGTTGTGGTTGTAACAAATTACCACACAGTTAGTGACAGAAAGCAACACGGATTTACTCTCTCATGGTTCTGGAGGTCAGAAGTCTAAATTCATTTTCTCTGGGCTTAAATCAAAGTGTCTGCAGGTCACACTCCTTCCTAGGCTCCTGGGAGAATGCGCTCCTTGTTTTCTCAGCTCCTAGAGCTACATTCCTTGCGTTCCTTGGCTTGTGGCTCCAGACTCCATGTTTCAAGCCAACAGCAAAGCATCCAGCCTCCTGCTGTCCCTCAGCCACTATCGTCCAACCTCCCTCCCTCATTTCCTCTTAAAAGAAGCTTGCGACCCTCTACTCAAAATATTTACCTTCATCTCATCTGCAAGGCTTTGCCTTATAACAGCCACAGGTTTTGGAGATTAGGGTGGGGACATATCTAAGGACCAGTGTGGGCATAACACCTGGGTCCTGGTCCTGTAACACCTGGTGGTCACATGGTGCAACAGCCTGGAGCACCAGCCCAGACCCTGCCAGGCCACAGTTGTTACTCCTTGCCAGACAGGCTGGGGTAGACTCAGAGTCTCCTTCCCTGTTGAATCCCCTCTGTTGGTACTGGGGGTTTTGGGTTCAGACAGGAAGCCCGGCAGGCTCTGATGCACATGTGTGTCCTCATAGGCCATGGAGAGTGTCACTGTGGAGAATGCAAGTGCCATGCAGGTTACATTGGGGATAATTGTAACTGCTCAACAGACATCAGTACATGCCGGGCCAAGGACGGGCAAATCTGCAGCGACCGAGGACACTGTACCTGTGGGCAGTGCCAGTGCACAGAGCCTGGAGCCTTTGGGGAGACGTGTGAGAAGTGCCCAACTTGCCCGGATGCTTGCAGCACCAAGAGGTAACGGCCCCACTGCTGCCCTCACTCTGGCCTGTTGCCTGGCCAGGCAGCCCCACCTGCGAAGCCTGCCCTCCCCACCACCTGGCCTTCCACCCACACAGCCTGGTTCCTACTAACTCAAAATAGCAGCTTTGAATGCTGGTTACATAGGGATTTTGTAAGAGAACAAAAAATGGAACATAAAAACAAGACCACTGTTCTATTCCTGAGTTGAAGCTACAGGATTACTGAGTTAAGTGAAATTAAACTGGTGTTAGTACCAAACAGTGCCTCCTCCAAGCCTTGAGTGCACTATTGTGCATTTTCAAAAGGGAATGCGATGTGTACCTTTTTTTCCGATGAATTTGATCTTCCTGGTTAACATCTCCTGCACAATGTTTCATAGAAGCCCCGTATGGGAACTGCTGCTTTGAACAAAGCATCATCAGAAGGTAAATGGGATAGAAAGGCACCCGGCCCAGATAAGGCCCGCCAGAAACAAGCACAGTGGCTCTTGGATTTTCTGCTCCATTTATGCTGATAATGGAGCACCGGCTCTGCATGGCCGCTGAATGAAGAGATTGTCTGCACCCGGCTGGCTGCCACTGGCCCACTCCAGCTCATGGCAGTGCTGGCCTCCTCACAGCTCTCCTGCACACACCAGAAAGTGAAGGCAGGCCAGTCACGGAAGTTGGGTGCGAGGTTCCCTGAGAGCAGGAGTGACATTTACTCTTGCAATCTCCTGGTGAAACAGCTGTGTCATCCTCAGTGCTAGGGCGAGAGGGAGCCAAGGGCACAGGAGATCGGAAACTATCGTAATATAGACTGTTTCTCTCTGGCTGGGGAACACATAGTGCACTTTCCTTTTGGCAGATTTCCCTTCCAAACGTCCGGCCCCTGCTGATAATGAAATGAGTTCATGCCCTCTGAGCCCACAGTGGCTGCTGGTCAGCTTATGCTCAGAAGTGTCCTGGGGCGAAGCTTGGGTTAGATCCAGACCGTCCAGGCGGGGTAATTGAAGCTGGCTGCCCATGGAGAGACAGGTTCTATCTTGCATAAATGCAAGGGTGGGAAGAGTGAGGGAGAAGAGCAACCTGGAGTCTACTGGGCAGGGGAGTGGCAGGGGCCCAGGCAGAAACCACTCTGGGAAAAGCCGGGGTCCTGGGCACAGACTCAGGGAGCTAGCACACTGTTACTGAGGGAGGCACCCCCAGCTTCCCCTAGCAGGACCCTGGAGAGTCTCCCTCCTGGTCCTGGGGACACGGGCCCTGGGCAGTGGAGGCCAAGCTGGACAACACAGGGAATGAGCTAAAGGAGCAGGAGCCTCTGGCTTTTCTCCAAAGGAGCAGCAGGGCCATGTAGGGTCAGCTTCCAGTCAGTTAAAAGCCTCTTAGAAGAACAACTTGACATTAAATATGTCGAGCATTTATTTCCTAGAAGACACTCATAATTTATTGCCCACTGTGCACTACCAGGGGGGAGCAGGAGGGCAAGGAGAGGCCACAGTGAGCATCCCGTCCCTTCTTGTTTCTGGACCTCACTGACCCTCTTGTCTTTCAGTCTCATAGAAGAAAATTTTCCTTTAACAAAGTCCTTTTGATAGTAATTCGCATCAGGCCATTTTCCCAGTTGCTGCTTTGCTGAGAGCCACTGGGTTTCGAATCTCCTGCATCTTTTGTTCCTGGAGTTTCAGGGCACTCGGTGTCTGCTTTCTAGAGCTATCCGCACACCCTTTCATGCTTGCTGAGTTCACACTTGGCCCCGGCTGATTTCAGTTAGCAGGCTTTGAGCAAAGTTGCAGGGGCTTGTTTTTTTTTTTTTTTTTTTTAAGCCATATTTATTTTAATACATAGCTGTAATATATCATACATTGCAGCCAGCAGGGAAGCATAAGCACTAGTTCTTACATCCCTATGAATAACGAGGATTGCTTCCAGGAAGTGGCCCAGAATATGAGCTTGCCCACAGCAGGCCTATGGATCTGAGGCCACCTGGAATCATCTCTGTTGTGTTGTATGTGCATCCAGAAGGCTGGCAGAGGGGCTGGGGACACACCCTGCTCAGGCCACCAAGCTCCCCACCAAGTCATAGAGCCCCGAGGGTGACCTGTCTGCTGGGCCATTTGGCCTGACCTCTTGTTGAATTTATTTCCCATGTGGGCTCGGATCCTCCCTCGCCTTCTAACAAACCCTGCAGTTCTTAGCCTACTTGGTTCCACCTCCTGCGTCTTCCTGCCCTCCTTGATGTTGCTTCAACTGGTGACTAGGATTGGGCTCAAAGTATAACAACAGCCACATAAATGAATGTTGTAATCAAACATTTCCACACACAGTCTGGCCTAAGCCACAGTGGGAGGACTTAGAATGCCTCTTTCTAGTTATTGCATTTTCTAGAGAAGGCCCTCATGATAAAGTGTTGTCCTGAGCCTCCCTTCCTGCCCCTGGGGCAGACTGGTGGTCAGGGAAGTGGTCAACAGGGCCCTTGGGATCCTGGAAGCTGGAAGAGGGACTGGGCCTGAGATGCCCAGGGGTAAGCAGTTCTCACCTTTCACTGTGCTTTAGTGTCAGCTAAGAAGGCCCTGGCCCCAGAGAAGCAGGTTCTATGGGCACAGTTGGGCCCAGGCTTTAGTGTCTTCCCTGTCAAGTCCAGTGTACTGGACAGTGCTGTACCCTCCCTCAGGTGTGACTGGGCCAGGCTCCTGGGAGTAACCTTTCTTCCCCAGCCACCTGTTTGGAGCCGATTTCTCAGCCAGGTGTTGGATGGTTGGTAGAGAACAGAGGGACTTGGGTCCAGGTATCCAAATGGGAAAGGTATCTCCCAAGTTAGCCCATGATCAGATATGGCCCGATACTCACGAGTATCTCCCAGGAGCCCTGGTGTTTCCCATGGACAGTAGCAAACAGGCAGAGCAGAGGCCAGAGACCTGAAGATGGAGCAGTTAAGCTTCTGAGACCCTCATTGTCTAGACCTCAGTTGTAAGTGTGGATGTCACACAGCACAGATATGTGTTCCTTCTTTTCTCAAGGGAGTGTGTTGAGTGCTTGCTGGCCCATGCCAGAAAGTCTGACAATCAGACCTGCCACCACCTGTGCAAGGACGAAGTGATCACATGGGTGGACTCCATCGGTGAGTATCCTGGGCGGGCCTGGGCATTTCCTCCTCCACGGGCAGGAGGGTGATCTTAGTCTTAAGTTAGAAAGCACAGTCTTGGCTTTCTTCCCAATCTGCTGGTGCAGCCGAGGGACTCTGGCCTGGAGCCCCCACACAACTGGCAGAAGCATAAAGTGCAAATGCTCTGGAAATCATTTTGGCAGCTTCCCAAAAGTTAGGCATAGAATTGTCTCATAGTCCAGAGTTGCACTCCCAGGAATGTACATGCCCAGGAAGGTGGGTCTGTGTCTATCAAAACTGTTACACAGTGCTCATAATAGCATCAACTATAATGGTCACAACTTGCATACAGGGCCGGGGATTTATCTCAATGGTGCAACACCTGCCTGGCAAGCATGAGGTCTTGAGTTCATTTCCTGGTACCAAAAGCAAACCTTAGAAACAACTTGTGTCCGTCTGCTAATGGTTGGCAAACCAAACGTGCGATAGCCACAGGATGGAACTTTATGTAAATGAGTGAAATACTGACACATGTACAGTGTAAAGCATTATGCTAAGTGAGAGAAACCAGGCAGAAAGGAGCATCCAGGTCTGTTGTGTGGAATGTCCAAGGTAAGCAGAGGCCTTGGGGCACAAGAGGCTGTGGCTGGCCAGGTGTTGAGGATCGGCACTGACTGCCAGCTGGTGTGTGGGGATTTGTTTTTGCCGTGATGGAAATGCTCTGAAATTAATAGGGATAGTTATATAACATTGTGAATTTACTAAAACTATTTTGAAATGGTTAACATGGAGAAAAGAAGCAAAGCCATGCACCTGGCAGGAGGAGTGGCCCTCTGCCTGACTGCAGCCTCACAGACTCCTGTCGTGAGAGTAGAAAGCTGGCTTCCTGCGACCCGTGACCTACTTCCCAATCCGGTCCTGGGAAGTGGATGTTGTATTTCATTTGCCACCTTCCTTCCTTTCCCTGGCTTTTTGCAGGCCCCTTATTCTACTGCGCCATCTCCCTGCCCCCACCCCGGCTTTTTAAAATACATACACACCTTCAGCTCTCCCAGGCTCATGACAGAGGTGCCGAGGAATACCAGACCTTCATGTTTGCCGCCCCACTCCCATGTCTGCCCTCCTGCTCACAGCACTTCTGCTCATCAACCAGGTGAATCAGGCAGCTGCTGAACGAGGAGCATCCCCTGCCTTCACACGAGCCTTCTGTCGTTCTGTGGCTGCTGTCTTCTTTGCTTTTTCTTTGCCTCCTGCTTCCTCCATTGCCTCTCTTCCTTTCCTCTCCCAGGGAAGCCATGGGGCAGCTGAGGAAAGGGCTTCTCACATGGAGCACCAAGCCCAGCAGGTGTCAAGAGCAGGATTGCAGTATGCTAACTCTTGGGGTACAGACACCACTGTGGAGGCAGCCTGTCACCCACCTGTCCCCTTCATCCCAGCTTAGGAAACAGGTGTCTGCCAGCCTCTGCAGTGCTTGTATTGCTTACCAGATGTGGACTCTCTCAAGCCCCAAAGGAGATGGGGGTCAGGGAAACCTTTTCTTTTTATCAACTGATTTCCATCCAATTCCACTCATCAACTATTAAAGAGTTCTTTTATTTTACATCATCCTCAGAAAACATTTCAGAGGGTTGAAGATCTTTTGATGTGATCCAGGTGTGTCCTAAGCAGTAAACTCAGCCCTGGGTCTGGGAGCTTCATGTGACAAACTTGAGCACTTTTCCCCACCTTCCCTTCGGAGCTCCCTGCCCCCTTCCTTCTTGGAGGTGCCTAGCTCCCCAGGAGACCCTGGCCACTCTGGGCTGCCCACTGATGTGCTCAGAACCTGCTGTTGCTTCTCTTCTAGTCAATGATGAGCAGGAAGCCGTGCTGTGTTTCTACAAGACCCCCAAGGACTGTGTCATGATGTTCACTTACACTGAGCTGCCCAGTGGAAAGTCCAACCTAACGGTCCTCAGGGAGCCAGGTGGGTAGGAATGGTTTCTGGTGCTGTTCTGTGCTTGCGGGTTCACTGTCTTCTCATCATCCCTCGTGAAAGGTGGGCTGGAAGGCTGCCACCACCCATCCCACTCCCAGGGCTTAGGAGGACATGGTTACACAGCTGATATCCACGGCAGTGACAGCTCAGACAGTAGGGAAGCCGGGGCCTGCCTGTGGGAGCATCATCTTAGAGGAGACCAAGCACCCTCAGAATGTGTGACTGTTGTATCCTCACAGGGCTGCTATATTGGACAGTGTCCCTCTGAATGCATGTGTGACCCTGGCAGCTGCAGCTGCCGCCTCCCACAGCAGGTTTCACAAGGACAGGTGGAGCTGGACGTAGCCCTCCAGGCTGCAAGGAGGCCAGGCTCTCTTCTAAACACTGACACTTCTGCCTTGTGTTTGGGCCAAAGAACCAAAGCCTTTGCCAAGGAGCAACTGGGATTCCTCAGCACCCTTTCATTCTTCTCTGGAATGGGACAGGGCGGTGAGGGGAGGAAGCAGAAAAGGGTCTGCTGCCTTCACAGCATTGCAAACTTACTCGAAATTCAGCCAAACCACGTAGTGACCCTGCTATGGGCCAAAGGCAGAGGAAGGTCAGGACCAGCCCAGGATGCATGGCTGTAAGAGTGAGGCTTTGCTGCTGAGCTCTGTCTATCTTTGCATTTCTGTGAAAATAAATACATTTCCTCCCAGGGCTCCATGCTCAGGGCTCAGCAGTGGGTGCCGCCCCTCCAGCCACGTGCTGTGGAGGTGGCTCGTGCCATCCCCTGCCAGCGCAGGCCATCCCTGAAATCACTGACAAGGAGGCCCGAGCCAGGGAGACGTGGCTGTCCTAGCACTGGCACTGTAGATTTTGCAGGCAGCTGACCATGTGACCTTGGGACAGCCACATCCCTCCTGGACTCTCTCCCTGTCTGCACACTGCAGGGAGCGTCTACCTTTGGCCCCCATCCCAGTATTGTGGAGGCAACGGGCTCAGAGAGCAGAGGAAGTAAGTCTCCAGAGACGTGACCTTTGCTCTCAGACATGTCTAGGCCAGAGGCAGGGTGCGTGGACTATGGGGTGCTGGTGTCCTGGCCCACAGTCCTCCTGGTTCCCTCCAGAATGTGGAACGTCACCCAACGCCATGACCATCCTACTGGCTGTGGTTGGCAGCACCCTCCTGATTGGGATTGCACTCCTGGCCATCTGGAAGTTGCTTGTCACCATCCATGACCGCAGAGAGTTTGCCAAGTTCCAGAGTGAGCGCTCCAGAGCCCGCTATGAGATGGTAAGCCTGGGGGAGGGGTGCAGAGAGGAAACTTCTGGCCTAGAGACAAGTTGAATTCAACCCTACACTAATGGTAAAGGTCCTCTGGCATTGTTGGCATTAAAAACAGTTGGGCCTGGGGATGTAGCTGTATGGTAGAGCACTTGCCTAGCATGCAGAGGCCCTGGGTTGGATCCTTGATCCCCACTACCAAAGAAAAAGATGAGATGCCACACACCCACAAGCCTTGCAGTCCTGGGCCCCAAGGGCCTGCACAGCACCTGGCCCAGCTGGGCTGGGAGAGCCGTGGGGCAGGAGTGCATGCCCCTTTGTCTGCAGGAAGGCTCTGCACGGGCTCAAGTATTGGGGACTGATCAGGCCCACAACCTCCCAAATGAGTGGACTGTGAAGGCTTAAATAAAAGAGATGAGGTGCATGATTTTAGGGCTCTGGGAGAATCAAAATCCTCTAGCCAAATTTAAGATTCTCTGGGGGCTGAGATAAAGAACTTCTCAAGGTGGCCCATATTTACTTGGTTTTCTTTCTTTAAGCTTTATTTATTTGGTACAGAGTCTCACCATGCAGCTTGGACTCATAGTGATCCTCCTGTCTCAGCCTCTCCAGTGGTGGGATTACAGGCATGCGCCACCACACCCAGTTTCATTGACCTGCACAGCATGTAGTACTGGGGATCAAACCCCAGTCCTTGTGCTTGCCAGACAGGCACTTAGACCACTGAGCTGTCTCCCCAGCTCATATTTGGTATTCAAACAAAGGAAAGAGATGCTGAGGAAAGTGCTAAAACTGAGCAGGACCTGGGGAGTCAGCTCACAGATGGCCCCAAGTAATAAATTATGCTAATGAGACTGTCTTATCTCCAAGTCGATGTGAGACACCTGCGGTTACAGTCTCTCTAGTAAATTGGGGTTTAAGCCAGGTGTCCTCAGCAGTAGCCTTATCTTGCCCTTGAGGTATCACAGTCTCAGGCCACCACGGACCTCAGCTGGGACCAGGGACTGGTAGAGGTTCACTTAGTATGAATCTGTTGCTCTTGATCTGGTCTACCATGGTTCTCTGTTCCTGTGAGAAAGCTGGTCTCCGCAGGTGCACTGCAAGCTCAGAAAGAGCCATGCACAGATTAAGTTCCTACTGAATCCCCACTCATTGTCTGTTAAAGTTGAAACCTTCTGACCCCAACTCCTCATTCCCGAGTGGAAGAGCGAAAATTCTGAGAAGAAAAGGGCCGTCCAAGGGCACAGAGCCGATCAGAGGCAGAGCATCATAGAGCAGGCGCTCCCCTCCTACCTGCGTGCTCTGCTGGCCGAGGAGTGGTGCCTGGATCCAAATCCGTTAGGCTGGATGCGGAACTAACCCATGTCTTCTTGCTTCTGTGTCCCACAGGCCTCGAACCCACTCTACAGAAAGCCCATCTCCACACACACTGTGGATTTTACCTTCAACAAATTCAACAAGTCCTATAATGGCACAGTAGACTGACAGCTCCTCCTTCTAGCAGGCTGGAGGGGATGAAGGACAGGGTCAGCCTGGAACGCCCGGGACAGCTCCCTACATAGGCAAGCAGAGAAGCTCTTTGGGCAAGTAGGGCAAGGAGCTCACTGCTGCACAGAGGAGACTTGGCCATGCCACCTGGCTGCCAGGCCACAGCCATGCTCAGCCGCCTCCCCTCCACAGCCAGGAAGAACAAGGGCACCACAGCGCTTCCAGCTTTCCCTGTCACCTCTGGCTTGTTGGCCTGAGGAACTTCGGGGATGTTGGCTGCATCTCCCTTTCATCCCATCATAGGTGGCTCCAGGAAGGATCAGAAGATGTACAACCAGTGTGCGGCCTGGCTCTTTTTGTGTTGATCATTTTTATACGAAATAAAGAGATCATGCATTTATGGCGTGACTCAGATTACTATGGATTGTCTGCTGGGGCTTGAGCCTCCCATGTGGTGTTGGTGATGGGATTGTTCAGTGTCTGTTCAGTGTTTTTGTAATGAAGAGGAAAGAGATTGTCTGTGATTGAAAGTAAAGACTGAAACCAAATGAGCTTATGTTGCCCGATTCTCTCTGGCGTGTGTGTTCTTGTGGAGAGGTCTTAACTGCAGCCCCTTGGGGACTGATGCAGCCGTGTACCTCTCAGGGGCTGGACATGCTCCATGCTGCATCAGACAGCTTCTCGAGGTGCTCAAGCAGTTGGGGTGGCTTCAGAAAACGCCAAGCAAGTACGGGCCCTCTCTGCCCTGGCTCAGAGAATTGTAGGCTAGAAAACTGCAGAACCACTTTGTGGCCACCCTCATGCTCTGCTGTGCTGAGACCTTGCGTGGCCGGACTCTGGTTGCCACAGTCTCTTCATATACTTCAGAATCAGTAATAATTGCCTTCCTGAGCCTTTCCACCAAACTCCAGTGTCCCACCCACACTCAGAGTATTTCAGCTTTTATTTTCTGAAGTTCCTTTAGGTTCCTATGTCAGAGATGGAAAAGATCCCAGAGGTCATCTAACCCTGATACCTTATTTGTAGCACAGGAGGTAGATTCTTCCTAGGGGAGATGGCCTGCCCAAGAGTCAGGGCCATGACAATCTGGTAAAAGACCCTGTGCTCACAGCTGGCCAGAGTGCCAACCTCCTGCTGGTCCTTGTAAAATCCCTCTCTCTTGGCATCCTCTAGGACTCCTGTTCCTGTACCCCAGGGTCTGTTCTCCGCCTTGGGGCAGATTCTCCTGCTCCATTTTACTGACATGGAAGACTATTGTCTGTCAGTGAACAGGGGTGTTTACCTGGGGCAGGCAGAGCAAATTCTGCGTTTCCTTCCTCTTGTGTAACTTGGGGAGGCTGCCCTCAGTGTTTTATAGAATAGACTTTTATAGAAAGTCTAACATAAGTGAAAACATACAACAGATAAATAAAATGGGTTTTGAGACCTAAATTGAGAAAAAAATAGTCTTCTCAGATTTCTTTCCCATTTGGTTGTGAACTCAGCAATATCGTGTTCAGAGCCCATTTTCTACAGGCAGCTCTGTGAGCGTTTGGCATTCTTGAACCCCAAACAGACACTAAGCAGTGATGGCGAACCCTTTAGGAATGAGTACCCAAACTGCACCAATTGCAAAGTGCCAACCTACATACTGAGGGTTTGGTTCCAGAATAAACTACATTAACATCTTTTGTCTTAATACACAGCACAAGTGGCACAGAGTCATTGCCTCCACAGTAAGGAATGACTGACCCTCAGTTTCACCTGCTGAAGTCAGGAATTTTGTCCATGACTAGAGCAGTGACAGACAACCTTTTATTTTATTTTATTTATTTATTCTCATA
>NDGN011145614.1:0-11609 GCA_002564285.1 Tympanoctomys barrerae | reverse complement strand
CGCATTCCTCGGAGAGGCTGCGCCCGCCCACATGGCGCCTCCCATGCCCCTGCACCTTGAGATAACCTAAGATTCCTTACCGGACATGTGGGCTCCTGGCTCTTCTCCAAACCTCCTATTCTGCGATCTGTGGAGATGGGGAAACATTCGCCCCAGGTGAGCTGTGTCACTGGCCACCCAAGGCCACATTACTGACAGTGGCATGTCCAGCACCAGAACCCCCAGCCTCTGGCTCTCATCCACTTCTCTTGCAGCTGTGTCCCTGAGGCTTACAGGGTTCATACTGGTACCCTCCAGACCGCTAACCCATCCAATGAACTTAGCTCCTTCATCCTCCCTACTAAGGGGGCCTCAGGGGCTTAATTCTAGGAGCATAAGATGTAGCTGGAGCAAGCCACTTCCCCGGGACAACCTGGTGCCTGTTGTCCCACCTGTGGCTTTAGGAGGAATTTTAAAGTCCCCTGACAGTGCCTTTCCCCACACCCACAGCCTGGCCTAGGTTGCTTGACTTAGAAAACAGCTTAGGATTTTTTTTTAAAATCTTTTATTTATTTATGTAGTTGGTACAGGTTTTCACTATGCAGCTCAGACTCTTAGTGATCCTCCTGTCTCAGCCTCCCCAGCTCTGGGATCACAAGTGTGTGTCACCAGGCTCAGTTTTGGTGGCTGGCATGGCATGGGGCTGCACAGCATGTGGTACTGGGGGTTGAACTGGGTCCTTGTACTTGCCAGGCAGGTGCTCAGTCTGCCGACCTACCTCCCCAGCCCCAGGCTTAGGTTTCTTACTGGTTTTTAGCTATCTCTTCTCCAATAGCATTGCTGAAAAATGATTTGCTTCCCACACAGTTCACTCATTGAAAAAGTGTGTCAGTGTTTTTAAGTCTATACTCAGGGTTGTGCAAACAGCAAGCACAAGCAATGTTAGGACACTCCCATTTCTCCGGAAAGAAACTGTTAGCAGCGCTTCTCATTTCTGTCCTGCAACCTCTTTCAGGCCTCAGACACAATGAGTATACATTCTGTTTCTAAGGATTTGCCTCTCTGGACTCCGTGTAGCTGGAATCCTACAGTAGGCAGCCTCTCACTTAGCATAGCGCTATCAGGAGGCGCCCGTGTTGTGGCGGATTTCAGTGCTTGGTTACTTTTCCTTGCCTAGTAATACATCACATTTGGTGTGCCCAGTTATCAGTGGACAGACTTTTAGGCTAGTTCCCTTTTTTGGTTATTTATGAATAATGCTGTTATAAATACTAGTATTCAACATTTTCAGGCCCACACATTCCTATTGCCTGTGGGCATCCCCTGGAGGTCCAGTTTCTGGGTCCCGTGGCGTCTCTCGAGCTGTGAGAGGGAGGCGCTGCCAGGATGTGGCGCAGCCCGCTGCGGCATTTTCCCTGCCCACGTCTTATGTTGCAGCACCCTGCACCTTGTGCAAGAGCTGCAATTTCTCCACGGCCTCATTCACACTTGTTCTTATCTTTTTTTGTAAAAGAAAGAAAAAACCCAATACAAATGATACAGAATTTCAAAACAAGCAGATAGGAAGTTAACAGTGGTGATTGTATTGCAGATTGTTAGCTTCAAAGCAGTTGTTCAGATTGCCGGATACGGGCATGCAAGATGCATCAAACAGTACAAGCCCCCTACTCATCCTTTCAATGAACTAATCGAAATCGGTAGTACAATTATCTTAGATGTTGTGTGTGTGTGTGTGTGTGTGTGTGTGTTTCCCCCCTTCCTTCTTTTCACTTTTTCCCCCATCGCCATTGTGCTTCCCTTTTTGAGCAGTTTCTTTCCTTTTCACAATATCTATTAGGCCTTTCACATCTCCTTCACTCTTTAGGTTCCTTACACTAGGATACACTGTGATGTTTACACACGCAAGTCTGGTTTATTTCACTTATGAGTATGGTGTCTAGTTGCATCTATTTACCTATAAAAGCCTTGACTTTCTCTTTATTAGCTGAGTAATGCTCCATTGTATAAAAACACCCCATCTTTTCATCCGTTCCTCAGCTGGCGGACATCTGGGTTGTTTCCGAGACTGAGCTAGGACAGGCCGTGCCGCTGTAAACGTGGTGCGCATACACCGCCGCAGTGCGTCTTCATTTCTCCCCGGAAGGTCGCCAGCACGTGCATGACTGCCACCCTAGCAGGTATGAAGCGGTGTGTGGGCTTTCCTGCTGCTGGGACCCCGTACCCAGCGTTCACAGCTTAAAAAGAAGAGAAGTTTAATTCGGCCCACAGTTGCAGGCCATCCAGCTTGTGGTCAGCTGGCTCTGAGGCCGAAACCTCACGGTGGAAGAGTGAAGGGGGCAGAGATCATTAGGTAGGAGGACAGGAGGACAGCGCCTGGCAGGAAGGGGTGAGGCCTGCGAGAGCGTCGCAGCCGTGCCTGCATGCCCCCGACTGCACCACCCTCGGGATGGCTCCAGTCCAGGCCAGCGGGCACGGTCGGTCTGCGGTGCCACCGGCAGTGGGGGCTCACTGGGGTTTTGATCTGTATTTCTCCGGTGGCTGATGGTGTTGAGTATCACTGACTGTGCTTCTTGATTGCTTGGATATCTTCTTCGGAGAAAAATCTATGCAGATTCTTTGTCCTTTAGTTTAAATGCATTATTTATATTTTATTATTGAGTTTTAAGAGTTGTCCGAATACCCTATATATGCATGCCTTTTTGGTGTCTTGAAGCACAGCAGTTTTTAATTTTGATCAAGTCAATTTCAGTTTTTTCTTTTGTTGCTTATAGTTTTTGTATTCTATATAAGAAACTATTACCTAACACAACATAATGAAGATTTATTCCTATGTTTTCTTCCAAAATATTATAGTATGAACTTATTTTTTCCTTTTTGAAACAGGGTCTCACCATGCAGTTCAGCCTGGCCTTGTAGCCAAGGTTGGCCTTGAACTCACAGCAATCCTCCTGTCTCAGCCTCCCTAGTGCTGAGATTACAGGTGTGCACCATCACACCTGGCTAGTATCAGCCTTTTGATCTGCTTTGAATTGATTTTTGTGTATGCGGTGATGTAAACATGGAAGTTTATTCTCCAACTTTTATTTAATTGTTCTAGCGCCATTGTTGAGGCAGTATTCCTTTTCCACATTGAACTGTTTTGGAACTCTCATTAAAAACCCATTGGCCACTCAGGTTTGATTTTATCTCCAGGCTCTCTATTCCGCCATCAATCTTTGTCCAGCCTTCTACGAGTGCTGCACCTCCCAGACTCCTGTGGCCTCCGCCTGAGTCCTGCAATTGGAATGCTTCTACTCTTGAGGTTCATCTCACGGCACACTTACGTAGCGAGGGCTGGGATGTGGCCTGCCGGCAAGGGCCTGGCTCTATGGGCTGTGGACACGAGGACAGGAAGGCCCACGAGATGGGAGGCCGGGAGGCTGTCTCTAAGCCCTGCCTGCTGCATCCACGTGGAGCCTACGCACAGGACCCCGGGGCTTCTGGTCTGCTGCTTCCCATTTGGCAGCATGAAGGCTCTGCACTGACTGAGGCTCAAAAAGCCTTTCAATTCTGCTCTTCTGAGGCCAGGGAGACTCAGTTTATAGACCCATCCCCACGGAGCCCCGTAGACTCCCACTGAGTTGGAACGTAGAGAGGCACAGGAGAAGCACAAGACCCTTCTAGATCATCTCGTCATGCCAGACAGTGATAGAAGATGAAATACTCGGAGACCGTGTCTGGAGGAGTTTGGCTGGCACGAGCAGGGGTGGGGGTGGGGTGGGATATCGGCTATCAATAGCAATGATAAATGTGATGAATTAAAATGCCCCCAGTGTACCTAAAGCATGTCTTCACAATGGTGCTTTAAACACTCCATTTATTTAGACCTTGAGATCCCTGAGAGAACCCCTCGCCGCTCCCCACCCTTTGGCCGGGCTTTCACGGATGAATCTCCCTCTGGGTCCCCGTGTCTGAGCCCTGTTCCGGCTCTCTCCCATTACATCGCAGGATTGTTTTGAATTGGGAAAGGGTAGGAGGATGAGGGAGACACAAGTCAAGAAATGAGTTCTCTCTTCCCGCTGGCCTCCCCCATGATCAGGGGAGAATCGGGGAGACCGCACTGACCCTGAAGACATTGCCCATCAGAGAAGGCAAGGACCGGCTCCAGAGCTGCTGCTATGGGTGCTCCCCCGGGGGCCTACTCAGGCAGTGCCTGCTGGGTACATAACACCTCCCTCTGGCAGCACTGTACCTTATATAACATGAGCACCACCCAGCATTTAGGTAGAAAACAATCCTGTCCCGGAAACATTTCTTCATGTCCCTTCATGTCCCTCCCCCACATTCACTGTGATACGCCCCATTGTTTCCCTTTGTTTTAAGTAAAAGCCTTCTGCTAGATGAATAAAGGATTCCTTCCCTGTGCCTCCAGGTCCTGGGATCCCGTGCCTGCTCCTGCAGGGGCTCACAGTCGTCAGGGGTTAAGGAGATGGTTTTGTAGAAGAAATGCACCCAGGCCTGAGGGGCCGCACAGCAGGTACACCCTCTGCCATCAGCCTTAATCCTCCAGCTCCTCTCTGCGCTTCCCTGTCTGGGCCTCAGTTTCTTTCTGGACAAAGAGAAAATGTCCAGGAATGCACTACCCAGGTATGTGCTGTGACACAACCTCACCTGAGCTTGAAGGTCACCCCCTGTACGATTCCCTTTATGTGACTTTCTCAAAACAGCAAACTACAAGGTCAGAAGACAGACCAATAGCTGCTGGGCACAGAGGGACAAGGGAGAGGTTAGCTCTTCAGGACAGGAGGGGTGTTTTGGGGTGATGGAAGTATCCTCTGGCATGATTTCAGTAGTGGTTATATCATGGCATAAATCTGTCAGATTGGATAACATTATATAAAAATGTGAATTCTACTGGTGTTCTCAGCACAGGGTCGGGCCCTGTCTCTCAGCCTCTTCCAACATCTGCATCCCAGGCTTGAAACTGAAGAGTTCTGAACCAGAACTCAGAATGCAGAGCCCCATGAAACAATGACTACGCCTGAGGGACAAATGGGACTCTAAATGGGGACGTAATCTCTGTATTTCTGCTGTCCCTGGGGTCGAGGAAGGAGCCCCGTATGGCTCCAGAGTGAGGTTACCCAAGCAACACAGTGGGGAAAGCGGACCAGGCGCTTGTCACAGGCCTGCACAGACTGTGGAGGCCATGGTCTCCAGGGTGATGGGGGTCCGATGACTCCAGCCATGGGTGGGGCTGCAGGCATCTGCGGACTGCCTGTGTTTGCTCCTCCCAGGCCTGTCTCAGAGGCGGCACTAGCTAACACCAGCCCCTGTTTCGGGAGTACCTACTAGGTGCCAGGCCCAGGCTAAGCCTTCTGTGTTAATTCACAGCCATCATAACATTTTGGAATTTTTGTTCCTGTTTAAGAAATGAAGAAACAAACAGACTCAGGGTGTATGGCTCAGTCTCTGCCATTAGAGGCAGTTTCTCTCTTATGTTGGCTGAAATAAGCCAGACCTGGCCAGGCAGCTCCAGGGCTAGAGGAGAACAGAGCCGAGAGCAGCAGCTGGAGGGCTCTGCTCCCGCGAGCTCATGCCAAGCTGGGGCCCACACCCCGGGCCTCTGTAGAGTAAAGCAGGTGCCGCAGCCTCTCCTTGACAGGGGGCCTGTGCCTTGCGGCTTGGGTCTGAAATATGTGGTGACCCCATGACAGGTACTATAGCACTGGATGCCGGGGAGGAGTCCCGGGAGCACATGCAGGCAGCCCTGCTGAGGACAGCCCGGAGCACCTCCGGGGCTTCTGCGAGGAAGGGGTTCAGAGAAGCCATGCTGGGCAGAGCTCTGTGAGCGCTGCCTGGGCTTGGGGGCTGCCACGTGCCAGGGTCGGCGACCCCACGGAAGCTCCAGTGGTCCCCAGGAAGCTGGCACCAGGGAGAGGACGGCCTCGTGCCCACTAGGCCGAAGGTCTCCCACAGGGTGCTGGGGGCAAGGAAGCAGCCCGAGCGGGCGGGGCTCCTGGGTGCTGCTGCTTGCCCCAAATCTCCAGCCCCATCCTGGGGCTGAAAGCAGATTTCTGTCCTTGGTAGGGCCAGGTGCCTGCTCAGCAGCAGCTCAGGAAGCGAAGGTTCTGGAAATAAACCAGATGCTCCAGCTGAAAGGGAAGACCTGAAGGGTCCCCAGAGATGGCAGCTGTGACTGAGGAGGACGGGGAAGCACGACCCTGCTGCGAGGGGGCTGGGACTGTCAGCGGGACATGCTCTGGGCCAGGCTGGGGGCAGGCATGACCTTGATCTTGACCTTGTAGGTCAGGACATTTCCCTGGCAGATGCTGCTTGGAGATGAGACAGTCTTGGTTTCCATCCAGATGTTCTGAAGTCATTTCTACCTCTGAGAGCAAAATTTCTGTCACTGAAGCGTGCTGCTAGGTGCCAGCCTTATTAATAGAGGAACCTCTCCACTTTGTTCTCTTTCTCCTCTTGTCAGCCTGGCTCTCAGGCTCTTGGAGTCCTGCTGCTTTGGTGTTAGCAGGAAATGAGATCGTCTGTCGCTCAGGAGACAAGGCTCCCTAGAAGGAGCGCTGGCTGTGTGCGGGGTGGGGGTGGGGGGCCTTTGATCCTGGGGCTCTCTTCTGAGGAGTGTCAGAGTAGCCACTGGGGTGTCTGCATCTGAGCGCTGGGGCCTGGACACCACCCGGCCAAGGAGCCCTGGCAGAGTCAAGGACTCCAGCCCTTTGAGGGTTCTTCTGTCCCAGGCTACCGGCATGGTGCAGCTTTTCTGAGCTGCTTAGCATCTTGGTAAATGAGAGGAAAACAGATTGTGTGTGTGTATGTGTGTGTGTGTGTGTGTGTGAATGGGCCATGCTGGAAGCAGGGAGCAGTGGGAGGCTTTATTTGCTAGAAGTAAATCCTGCCCAGTGAATCCCCAAACTAAGAAGTCACACAGAGTTAGCAGGACAGTAGTGGGTTCAAGTCATTTATTTTTAGACTGTTACCAGCGTGTTTAGTTCTGGGGCTCAGTCCCCAAATTTCAGAAAAATAAACTAATGAGAACCACATGCACTATGAGGAGCCATTCCAACGTGGCTGTGATCATGCGGTGAGTGGGCACGAAATTCAGGACAGGCGCCCTGTGCGTGTGCGCAGGGCCTCCTGGCCGCAGACAGCGGCAGCAGCGGGCTCCGTGCCCTTGCTAGCGCTGAGGAGAGGGCCGAGCCTGGACCTAGACTGCCCCTTTAGGGCCCTGGAGCCCTTATTGCTACATTTGCTACTTTGCTACTTTATGGTCCCTGGGTCTTGCCCAGGGGATGACTTATCACTGGGTGGCACTAATGAGTAGGTTGCTGGCATCTGCTGTTGCCATGGTTACGCAAGCACAGGCTTCTCTTTGGAAGGTCCTGTGGTGAGTCGTCAGTGATTTATTTGGCCACTGTTTGCCGAGCCCACGGTCCTTGCTACATGTGCATCTTGGCCGAATCCTTTGAGGCGGATGGCATTTGTCTTCCTCCATCCCAGGGCTTCCTAGCTCCGGGAACTTGCTGCAGCACCTCCCTCCACTATATTCCACAAGGCCTAAATACCAACAACCCTCCATCCTTTCTGATTTCTGGGAAGGCTTCCTGGTGGTGGCTTTTGAAGCCCAGGTGTTTGGGGTAGCATGTGAGGGATATTTCTTAAGAAAAAAAAAAGCCCTCAAA
The DNA here is from genome assembly GCA_002564285.1 of Tympanoctomys barrerae. Classification (NCBI taxonomy): domain Eukaryota; kingdom Metazoa; phylum Chordata; class Mammalia; order Rodentia; family Octodontidae; genus Tympanoctomys; species Tympanoctomys barrerae. The sequence goes on along the minus strand of NDGN011145614.1, from coordinate 3,957 downwards.
TTCCACAAGCAGGAAGGGGACAGGTTCCTGGCTCAGTGTCCTTCTGCTGGTGAGGTAGCTCGAACATCTAGGAGTCCTATGGGGGAGACACCCTAAGTGCAAGGCGCTGGGAGCTGAGTCTGAACAGCAACTCTGAGCTGCAAGAGGCCCTTCCAGGACGCTGGCCCAGCACCTGGCCACCCGCAGTGGGGTGCTGGACACAGGCCCTGTTGACTGTACTGGCAGCTGCATCTCTGTTTCTAGGGTACAGCAGTGGCTTCTCAGGAGAACAAAGCTGCCGCATTGCTGTCTGGAAGGGCAGGAGGCTTCTCCCCAGCCTGGGGAGTTCCAGCTGCATGGGCCAGATTGCCTGGCCGCCACTGGACATTTATGCATGCCACCTGCCAGTGGTACCCCCTCCCCACCCCCGTGTGGGGCAAGGTTGTTTCAGCCACATGTTCCGCACCTGGTGCCCTGTGCATCAGTGCTGATGGCTGGTGGCCACTCGCAGAGACTGCCTTAGGGTTTGGCTGTGGGACTGCAACGTGACATTTTTCCTTGCGAACCCTCAGGGAGAAAAGTTTCAGACCCATAAACAATGCCTGGGGGGACCTCAGGTAGCTTCTTGGGCAGAACGGGGCAGGGAGATCTGTTTTGCTAAGGAATTGTCCTTGAACATCTTACCTAGCTTGGATATCTGGGTGGCCAGGTGGCCAAGACCCAGTTTTATAAATCTTTCCATTACGAGGTCGAGGTCTCTGTGGTAGCCTGCTCTTGGGTGATCCACCTGGCTACAGCAAACTTGTCCCACTTCCTTCGTGCAAGCCCTTGCTTGAACTACTGAGGAACATGTTGTGGTTGTCACCTCTGTGTGTGGGGTGAGCTGGGAAGCTCACTGCCATGGGCTTGAGTCCACTCGAAGTGTCCTCACCTCTAGGGAGCCTGCTGACCCTCCTGTCTGCAAGAGGTTTTTGGGAGCCATTCTCAGTGTCACGGCCCACCTGGCTCTGGGCAGGCCCTCCGGGAACCGCCAGAATGAGGCTACTTCTCAGGCTGGCATAGATCAGGAACAACAGCCAAGAATTTGGGGGAGCTGGGGGCACAGAAGTCCAGGTCAGGAAGCCAGCCCTTCCCTACCTACAGCCCCTGGGAGGGGCGGGAGACAGCCAGACTCTTGTCCTGGATAACTGAGGACTCAGAGGTGCTGCGGTTGGCCGGGAACACCCTCCTCTACCCAGGCTCAGCCAGGTCAGGACGAGCTTCCCTTGGGCCAAGTTGGGTGCCGAAGAACTTGGACTCTGATTGGTTCTGAAGCAGGAGGTTTATATGACCAAGAAGGGGATTAGAAAGTGGCTGAGCGGGAGAGCAATTGGAAGACCCAGCACTTGGGGCCTCAGCACGTCCGCTTCCTCATCCCGCCGTCACCGAGCATCCTCAAACTGCTGGCTTCGCGCAGAGTGTATGTGACTGTGTCGCCACCTTGGGGGACAGTGGAGAGCCCTGCCTGTCACCTCTGTGACTTCCACTCCATCTGAAAAGGAGAGGAGTGACAGCTGGGGCGGACAGCTGAGGTGGAACGGTTGCGAACTGCTGAGGGCCCGTATTGCCCAGGGCGGCTCCGTGGTGAGGGGCAGGAGGCTGGAGCAGGGCTGTGCAGAAGCAGACACAGAAAGGACTCCAAGGTAGGATGGGAAAGAGGGGTCACAGGGAAGCAACCAGGAGGCCGGGACGCAAAGGTGCACCTGAGCTTGTGGTTACCAGCTGGTGAATTTGCCTGCGCGGGTAAAGAAACGCCAGGGATCACCTGTTTCTCTCCATGTGTCTGCTTATGCACTCCCAAGGGAGACTTTTTTGCCTGTGGCCAAAATTAGATCAAAGGATCTCCGTAGCAGGTATGTGTGGGTGAGAGTCCGTCTGAATTAAAAGACTAGTTGCTTCATACAGCTGTGTCGGGGTCTCACAGGTATCACAATGACAGTATTAACTACCATTTTTTTTGCTAAGCACCTACTATGCGTCTGGCGTCGGATGTGGTGCTTTACACCCGGGACCTCCCAGTTCAGCTGGCAAAGAGTCCCTGTGACACTCAGGGGTGTCTTTTGTTAATTTGGCAGGTTTTGCTTTCTCTTAGGCAACTGGCTCTGTGTAGTGGGATTCTTTAGCTGGGCCCTCAAATCCAGCCTGGGAAAGGAGTGAGGCAGCTCTGGCAGGGACCTGCTAACCAGGACATTGCCTCAGCCTCAGGCAGGGTGGAGGCCTGAGCTCCAGAGCCTGGCTGTACTGTGCCATAGGCTCCCATCTCCCACCTGGGCTGTGCAGGGGAGACTCCTAATAGTCCCCAATTTCACGCTGGATTTATTTTGAGGAAAACCAAGGAGTGAGGGGCCAAAACATGGTGAAATCAGATTTTAAAGGACAGTCGTCAGAACCTCCATGGTGTTGACCAACGCTTTCATCCATCCAGATCAGTGGGTCCGCGAGGTGTAGGGCCCTTGCAACACTGGGCAAGACCAAGGGCAGCATCCTGCCCACAGACACCTCCAAGGACCCGCGGTGAGGCGGCCTCAGTGCTGAAGACAGGACAGGACACTCATGTGAGGGTGGTGCCTGGTGCCAGCCTCTGATGCCTGGGCACCACAGGGAGAGGGAGCGGCAGGTGATGGGTGGCACGGGGTGGCTGCAGCTATGGTGCCCAAGTGGGTGCCTCTGAGAGAGCGCAGAGAGGTGGTGCATGATTCTGGCTGTCCCCAAGGTCTACTGTCCCTTCTGTGTCTGCCGCAAGGCGCGATCCCCCCACGGCTGGAGGGGCGTGGCCATTACAGGCATCGGCGTCTGCAGCGATGGTTGGCCAGGAGCCCCTTGGCCCGTCGTCCTGGCTGGGAGCATGGGCGCTCGACCAAGCAAGGGAGAGGCTGTCCATGGGGCCCTCCCGGCCGGCCGCGCTCCGGCCTCTGGCCTGCTGGTCCTCGCTCGCCTGCCGCATCTCCCACCATGGCTCTCTGCGGCCCTCACTCCTTCTCCTTCACAGTGACCACATCTCCGCGCAAGGACGCCCTGTCCACCGATGGGGAGCTCGGCCGCCTGCCCGCCAGCTCTGCGGGCCCAGGCCCCTGGCCGGCGCTGGGGACCGTCAGGAGGACTGCGTCAGGCCGGTGAGGCGCTTGCCCGCCAGCGACTTTCCCTGCAGAGAGACAGGCGACAGAGAGGCACGCGCGGGTGCGCAGACACAGGGACAGAGAGAGCCAGACAGTGAATTAATGCCTGCACGAGCTGGAGACCAAGGGGCTGAGGGATCTGACAGACCGCTTCGGTGTGGGGTCTCCTAGCTGGGCCAGGACCAGGGCCAGTTTAGGGACTGGAGAGCGGTGCTGTCCCTGGTACTTTTGTATTTTAGCGGGGCGGGGGTTCCTTCCTGAAACCAGGTGTTCAGGCTCTCAGGGACAGAGCCTCTTGGGGTGGTGGGCCACTTCTGACCTTGATTCTACTCAAGCTGGGGAAGGCACTGGCGGACTGCACAGCAGCAAGCTCGGCAAGGGGGTCTGAGCCAGAGAGACATAGCTGTGAGTCCTGCTCACAACAAGGGAAGACACACAGGCTGTGGGACCCTGGGATGAGCTCTGGGACCACATAAGTGACACGGCCTTCGATGGACCTCAGCGCCCCCGGTGGCCCAGGGCAGGGTGGTCTTATCCTCCCCTGTTCCTGGCTTGGGTCTCTGCCAGTCAGACCCAAAGACACACGAAGGAGTCCACCAGCACTTTTCCTGTATCCTTTGGAGCAGCTCCTCATTGGAACTAAGGGAATGAGCCAGACCACGAGGTCAGTGCATGAGGCCTAGAAGCCCATGGGACTCCGCTGTCAAAGGCCCTGAGAGGTAGGTGGGGAGCCCCGGGTCTGGGAGGGGAGGGGCAAGAGTGGCTGGGGAGATGGCTCAGTAGAATAAGCACTTGCCTGGCAAGCGCAAGGGTCTGAGTTCAA
>NDGN011145595.1:0-10642 GCA_002564285.1 Tympanoctomys barrerae | reverse complement strand
TAAAAAAAAAAAAAAAAAAAAAAAAAGAAGGGCTGGGGAGATAGTGCAGTAGAATAAGTGCTTGCCTGGCAAGCGCAAGGGCTTGAGTTCAATCCCTGGTCTGCAAAAAAAAAAAAAGGAAGAAAGAAAGAAATGCAAATTTAAACAACAATGAGATTGTTTTATTCCAGAAAGAAAGGCCATAATCAAAAAACCAAACAATAACAAATGCTAATGGGGAAAAGGAGCCCGTCTGTGCTGCTGTTAAGAATTAACTAGTGTAGCCGCTGTGGAAATCAGCATGAAGTGAGTAAAAAAAATTAAAATTGAAATTTTGTTGGACCCAGCTATTCCCCTTCTAGGCACCTTCCTGGAAGAGTGAGAAACACCCTAGTACTGTGACACACGCATGGTCGTGTCAAGCAGCACGTGCACAATGGCCAAGTTGGAGAGGCAACCTCTGTGTCCACCCACCACTAGATGAGCAGATGAAGCGGCATTTACACACAATGGAGTACTATTCTGCCATAAAGAAGGATACAATCAAGCCATCTGTGGAAAACAGATGCACCTTGAATCCATAATGTTAAGTGAGATAAATCAGACACAAGATTTAAAAACCTGGTTTCTCTTGTATGAGATACTCAAAGTAAAAGAGCAAAATACAAGCTAGACAACAGGAAGTAAGGAGATGGCGCTCTGGCACACGAGAAGGTGCCTGAGAAGTGGGGGTGGGGTGGCAGAATTACCTGTCCCGTTCCAGCTCCACAAGGAATGCATCTAGGGTGCACCGCAGACCTGCACTAATGAACAACACTGCTACTACCAGGGGCAAGGCTGTGTTTCCGCTTTTTGAAGTGCTGGGATTGAACCCGCGGCACAGGGGCGCACCCTGGAGCTTGCCGAGTGAAATAAGCCAAAGCCCTGGCCTGGCCTCCCTGCCCCTGGGGCGCGCCGCACCTGACGCCCCGCTGAAGAGCCGCTGGTCCCCTCGCTGGCCCGGGGTGCGCCGCTCCGGCCGGCTCCCGCCCCAGCCCCGCAGCGAGCCCCGTGTCCCCGAGGTGGGGGGGGGCTGCCACTCACCGAGCAGCTCACTCGTCTTCTCGTCATACTCCTCGGCCATTTCCTTCCCATCTGGGAACAAGTAATGCACCTTTCTTCGCCCTAGAGGAAAGCAGAGCGCACCTGCCTCAGCGCACACCTCTCGGGGTCCTGCCCTCGCGGAAGGAGGTGCTCGGAGGCCGCAGCGGCCGCCCCAGAGCCGGGAAGCCACGCCGGCCGACCCGCGGCGTCCTCGGCGCCCGGCCGGCTCCTCCTCTGCCAGCCAGCGCCTCCTCTGCCAGCCAGCGCCATGCTTCTTCCCCTGGCAGGCCTCTTCCCCATTCCTCACGCCGCCAGGAAGCCTCCCCTAACTGTCACCTCCAGCCACCTTGGCAAAATTATCCCTTCCTCACCCGGGCCTTCCTGCTGCCGCATTCACGTCCACAGTGCAGCGCTTATCACATAGTATGACATTTTAGAAAGCATTCAGTGTGTTGGGGCTGGGGAGGTGGCTCGGTAGAGTAAGCGCTTGCCTGGCAAGCCCAAGGGCCTGAGTTCAATCCCTGGTTCCGCCAAAAAAACCCCCATTGCTTTTCTGGGACACAACTCCCTTGAGTCATTCCTAATTTCTATTTCAAGAAAATTCACCCCAAATGTGAAGGGCTTCTGGGCAGATTCCTATCATACATCCCACTAAACCATCTAGATATTCCCAAGACCTAGAAGGGGCTTTCCTGTCAGCAAAGAGGGACACAGCAGGACCGGCGAGGACTTGAGGGGTCGGCCAGAACGGTCTTTGTTACTGGCACCCAGCCTCGAGCTCGGGCAGAATGCATGCCCGCACCCCAGGCACGTCATGTTTTATGGAATGTTGCTCTCATAACAGTCCAACGTGTCTCCTGTATTTCACAGATGAGGAAGATGCAGTTGTAAAGGGCATGAAACTTGCCCAAGGGGCCAGAGATACACTTTAGTGGCGCAGCACCTGCCTGGCAAGCACAAGGCCCTGTGTCTGACCGCTGGCACCCCCGCACCCCCCCAAAAAAGAAACTTTATCCAACACCATAAAACTAGGAAATAACAGCTGGGGTCTTATCCTTTTGGGATCAAAATCTAGGTTGCAATCACTGGGTTAGAATAACAGGTATGGTTTTAAATACCTGCAAAGTTGAAACCAGGGATTGAACTCAGGCCCCCTTGTGCTTGCCAGGCAAGTGCTTATTCTACTGAGCTATCTCCCCAGCACCCTGCAGGTGGCTTGAAAAAGCATATCCATATATTCAATACTTTTTTTTTTGGTTTGAAAAACGATCTTGGCAACATCACTTTCGATGCTATAAACAAAAGAATTTAACACATCCTGGCTGGTGAAATATTTGGTTAGGCCAGGCATGGTGGTACATGCCTACAATATTCCAGCATCGGGAGGCTGAGGCAGGAGAGCTGCCATGAGTTGAAGGCCAGTCTGGGCTACACAGTGAGACCCCATCTCAAAAAAAAAAAAAAAAAAAGAAGAAAAGAGGGCTAGGGACACAGCTCAGTGGCACAAGCACCTGCCTGGCAAGAGCAAGGCCTTAAGTTTGATTCCCAGTACAAAAAAAAAAAAAAAAAAAAAAAAAGCCAGCCCCATATATTATTCTATTCCAGTTCTAGTTTAAACACTGTCCTGTGATGAGCAGCAGTAAAAGCAGGGACTTAAGTAGTTCTTGGTGTTTCTGTGTCCACACCATTAGCCACAGCATGCAAAAGCGGGAAGACAAGGAGGCGCCCACCAACAGATGAATGAACGCGCCATTATCAACACACACACGCACACACTGTGGGGTATTATGCAGCTTTAAAAAGGAAAGATATGGGGCCGGGGAGATGGCTCGGTAGAATAAGCGCTTGCCTGGCAAGCACAAAGGCCTGAGTTCAATCCAAAAAAAGGAAAGATATTCTGACACATGCTAGAAAGATGAACCTTGACGACATTATACTATGTGCAACAGGCCAGTCACAAAAGAACAAATACTGTACTGTCTGATTTCCGCCTTCATGCTTATATAAGGTCCCCAGAACCATCGGATTCTGGGAATTAGATACAGAAGCTGAATGCTGATTGCCGGGGCTGTGGGGAGGAGGGAATGAGGACTGAGGCTTAATGACTCAGGAGTTTCAGCTGAGGAAGATGAACGGTTCTGCAGGTGGATGGTGCTGACGGTTGTACGACACTGTGAACGTAATTAGTGTAACTGAACTGCACACACACACAACGGCTAGCCTGGCATATTTTATGGTACGTGTTTCTCGCCATAATAAAAACCAAGGGCCACCGTGTTCCGAGATAATGCCCAGAACCTCCTACGTGGTGTAAGAGGTCGCTGCAGGCCCCACTTCATCTGCAGTTCCTGCTCTGCACACTGCTCGTTGCTCCTGCAGAAGAGAGACCCTTTACTCACCCTTACATCCTAGCACCAGCGCAGGACCTCGGTCCGGGGTTACAGCTGGTGAACGCTCGTGCGTCACTAAGCATTGTGTTATTCCTTAAGTAACCTGCTGGAAACTCCGACACCTGCAGGACTTTACACACACATGTCATCCTGCCTCAACAATCCCTCTACGTTATTAAGCACCTGTTCATTTCACAGGGCCCAGAAGAGTACCTCACCTATCTCCGAAGAGCTGATCATTTCCCTCGTCTTGCTCTAAGGTCCCAACCTCTCTCCGCACACAGTTCAAGCTTCTAAATCTTGTACAAGCCAACGAATGAGCAGCTGATCTTCATTTTCGCAAACTCCAGGTTTCCTTGATTGGCCTCTACCTGTGCGTCCTCAACGGTTACGTTTATTTTAATGTATTTAGCACAGGGTCTACAGGGCCTCACTACAAATTGGATCGGACTCATAGTGATACTCCTGTTTTCTGCCTCCCAAGAGCTGGGATTATAGATGCACCACCACACCCAGTCTCAATTGCTGGGGCTGCACGGTGTGCTGGGATCAAACCCGGGTCTCTGCATCTACCTAAGCAGGCGCTTTTCTGGCTGGGCCTCTAGCTGTTACCTTTAAAGCCTTAGCAATTCAGACCCAATTCTTCTGGGTCAAAGAAAGAACCCTGAAGCAAAGGGAGGGTGGGGGCTACACCAGGCAATTCTAGTGCAGACAAAAGCCTGGGCTTACAGGCTCTGCCGCAGCCTTTGGTGCCTGATATCCCCCCTAAAGATCCAAGCACGCCGAAGTTTCACCTCATAACGTGACAGCACAGCTGAACAGACCTCGGAGCCAGCGATGGTAGCAATTAATGGCTCAAAGCCCCAGACTGGGGGGTCGGGGCTCAGCGCAAGACCTGCCTGTAGCGTCCGCTGGCGGGGGGCCAGGCTGGCCGACAACCTCTCTGGACTTCGGTCCCCCTCGGTAAGGCAGGGTGGGAAACCCGCCTCTCAGGACTGCAGTACTGAGCAAACAGGAAACGAGCGTGACAAGGACGCTTCCTCCGCAGGCGCGCCCGCGACTGGCAGGTAACGGCGCGGCGGGGCGTCTGGGGCAGGGACTGGGCGTCGGCCCGAGCGCGGCGGGGCGTCTGGGGCAGGGACTGGGCGTCGGCCCGAGCGGGCTCCGGCCCTGTCCCGAGCGGGGCCTCAGGTTCCTCGCTGCAAGGGCAGGCGCTGGCCCGGCCGGCGGCCGCTCGGCCCGGAAGCCCTTCCCGGGGCTCCCGCGCGGAGGCCGGATCCTGGGGGAGGAAGCGAGGGAGCTTGCGTACCGTCCTGCAGCAACGCCGTCTTCTCCGCCGCCCGCAGACGCTCCAGCCAGCCGGCCGGCGCCATCTCCGCGCGCGCCGCCCGCGCCCGCCGCTGCCATGGTAACCGCTCGCCCGGGGAGACCGCGGCCGCTTCCGGCTGACCCGGAAGGCGTCGGCGCGCCGCTCCCGCCCACTGCCCTGCGGCTCGGTCGGGCCCCCGTAGGTGCGAGGTCCTCCTGGCCAGGTGAGCTCCCGCCTGGCGAGACGTCGGGGGCCCGGGCCAGCTCCCCTGACTCTGGCTCGCTGCTGGGAGTGCCTGCCTGGCCCACGCAGCTGCGCTCGCGGCGGCTGCCCCGCACCTGCTCTGGTGTTCGCACCCAGCTGTGAGCTGAGGCTCCCCAGACCCAGAGGGCACCCCACACCTGCTGCGCCTGCGGCCGTGCCCCAGAATCTACCTGCAGCTGCGGGCCGACACCCCAGCGCAGAGGCGGGCGGCGGCGGTCCCAGTGTCGCGGGGAAGCCCTCCTGCTCCCCGCACTGCCAGAGTACGTGGGGGGTGGAGCGGAGAAGAGGGCCTTCCTAACGCTGTGGGTCCATTTCCAGTCTGGCGTCCCTCTGGGCAAAAGGCCTTTGACAGTGCGATCCTGAGCTGAGTGGCAGAGCGACCCTTTTGGAGGATGATATCGTTTCCTCCCCCAGGAGCGCCAGCGAGGGTACTCTACCTTTGAGAGGCTGCTGAACATAGAGGTAGGCTTCGGAGACTCCTGGGAACTCCTGGGCTGCAGCCTCTGCAGAGGCGCCCCCCTCTCCCCGCAACTGTGTAGGCAAGAGTTGGGAGTCAGTTTTAGATTTCTTCATATCTGCCCTGACCAACCCTTAGAACAGCCAGGATCCAGCTAGACTTCAATGGACCCCAGGGGCATCTTGAAAGCATTTCCTAAGAGAAAAAAAAACCATGCTAATCTACCGTCAAATGCACCTGCAAAGTTTCCCAAGAGGCAAGAGGAAGAAGCAAGAGGTGAGCAACTACGCCCTCAGAACACATGCGCCCGAACCGTCCACCTTCCCACTGTTGAGCCCTGCATTGTTCCAATCCAGAGCCAGGTCCTGGGGCGGATGCTGCCTGTTCTGGGTGGACAGGCTCATTTGTGCCTGCCTTTGCCGGCCTTGGGCCTCTGTCTCGGCCTTGCTGTGCTGCGTTCTTCCCTACCTCGTGACCCCCACACGTCAGAAAGTTCTCCCTGTCCCTTGGGAAATGACCAGTAGAATTCTCTGCTCCCCCTGGAGGCTGACCTAAGGGCAGAAGAAATTCCCTTTGTGATCCTTGTTTTACAATCAAATTGACAAATAGATGGCTGGAGCAGTGACGCGTACTGCTAGTGCCAGCCCCTGGGGAGGCCAAGGCAGGAAGACTGAAAGTTGGAGGACAGCATGAACAACAATAGTGAGAGCTCAGCTAGAAAAATAAATCAATGGCAGAGACCTTACGGGGCTTAGGAGTGTGGCTCAGTTCTCATAGGCTGTGGAATAAGGAAAGGTGCCTTCTTGAAAGAATAAATGATAAAGCAAAGTAGTTCAGCCAGGAGAAAGTATGTATTTACTCCTTCATTTCACAGATACTTACAGATTGCCAACAGTGTGCTGGGGTGCACTAGGGGCCAGCACATGTAAAAATGTTTATGCTTTGCTTTCAAGTGATGGCTCACGAGGACACTGGGCTGTGTGCATGTCATAGAATCCCCAGAAGGCAGGCTGTCTGCATGCAGAGAAAGGGCTTGGGAGAGAGGAGACTGAAAATGGCTCCTTCTGATCACACCTAAAAGTTGTGAAAATAGGTACATAGATGTCTCCTCCCCAGGATGGCTGAGCTCCCTGAGGGCCCACATTGTGCCCACTGGCATTGGACGGGCCCGGGCAGAACTCTTTGAGAAGCAGATTATCCAGCATGGAGGGCAGATATGCCCTGCCCAGGCCCCAGGGGTCACGCACATCGTGGTGGATGAAGCCATGGACTATGAGCGGGCCCTGCGCCTCCTTGGGCTACCTCGGCTGCCTCCTGGAGCTCAGCTGGTAAAGTCAGCCTGGCTGAGCTTGTGTCTACAAGAAAGAAGGCTGGTGGACACGGCCCGCTTCTGCATCCTCATCCCCAGCAGGTGAGTGGGTTTAGTGTTCTCTCAGTGCTCTGTGACAGCAACTTTAGCTTTTCCTGGAGTTATTCAGGAGAACTATAACTTTTGAACCTGGACAGTTTAGAAGACCAAGCTTTTGGAATAGAGAAGAATTGGGGTCAGAGACAGGATGAAACCTTTGGTGTCTTAACCTCTGTCACCATCCTCCCAGGTACTTGGACCAAGCACAGTCCAGGCAGGCTGACCAAGACTCTTCTGCTCCTCCTGGGACCCACGAGGTTCTGCTAAAATCAGCCGACTCTCCTCCCAAGGGAGCCGTATCTCCTCCCCAAAAGGCAGACGAAGCACCAAGTACCCACACTCAGGTCAGAAGCCACCCAGCCCCCATAGCTCCCTTCCTGATCATAGAAATTGGGACAGAAACCGTTTGCCCTTCCCTACATCTGACCTTCCTACATTCACCAAGCCCATGGCTACCATGCGCCACTGGGGATCCTAGACCCAAGCACTGGGGAAGGCAACGTGAAACAGCCCCACATTTCAGCGTGCACAGTCCTGATGCCAAAGCCCCTCCCCTATCTTGAGTCTTAACTAGGACACTCTCTACAAAGACAACACCCACCTTCAAGGAGCCCTCTTCACAGAGGGAATAATTTATTATCTCTTTTCCTTCCCTACCTCAAGCCCAGCTCTGATGATGAAACCAGTGATGCGGAAGGGCCCGCGGTTAGTGAAGCTGATCTGGAAGTGCTGATCAGTGGCCACTGCCCCACCCCAAATGAGGAAAACAGTGGTCCCAGCCCAGCCCCAGAGGCCCTAAATAAGTGGGTCTGTGCACAGTCCTCTAGCCAGAAGGCGACCAACCACAACCTGCTCATCACAGAGAAGCTGGAACTGCTGGCCAAGGCCTACACTGTTCAGGGAGACAAATGGAGGGCCCTGGGTTATGCCAAAGCCATCAATGCCCTCAAGAGCTTCCACAAGCCTGTCGGCTCCTACCAGGTATGTGTGAGTCTTCTCCTTACTGGCGCTCAGTGGCCAATGGGCTTGAGGGCTTGTGGCTCAGATCTTATGACGCCCAGGTGTCTTACTCACTTACCCTGGCTGAGCCGTGCTACTTAACATCTGCAAGTTAATGGAGAGCTGTAAGTTGGCTCACAGTTGCTTTCATAGTGCAGTGGCTCCAGGGCAGAAACAGATGGCAGAAGGAAATAACAGGAATGCTGGAGACAGAGAAGGGACACGTCGGGGAGGAAAATGCAACCTCCCAGGTCATGTCTCCGGCCACCCAACTCTTCCAGCTAGACCCAGCAACTTGGGATTTGCTTATGTCCTGACAGCATGGTCTGATCCCCCTCCAAAGGCCCGGCCTCTGAGTGCATGAGCCTCTTGGAGAACATCTAGATCCTACCCAGAACACTTAGCCCCTGGCTCCCGAAAGACTCAGATGCATCTCTTTAGGCAAAACGTATGCAGTCAGTAAGAGTCACCAGAGTCCTCACAGTTCAGCATTACTGAAAAGTCCAAGTCCAGAGTGTTCTCTGAGACTAAAGGCAAACATTCGTCGTGCACCCCTTTAAAAATCAAAAAGAAAGTTAAACAGTGCAGACAGTCATACAGTGGTACAGGGTAAGTAGTCCCATTCTGAGAGGATTAGGGGCTAGGAAGACATAAGACCAAAGCAAGACTGAAATCCAGCAGGGCAGGTGTTAAATCCTATAGGTCGGCGTCTAGCACCTGGGCCAGGTGTGGCAACACGTGAATTCAGGAGGCTTGGTGGCCTCATGCCTGTGGCACTGTCTGTTGTAGATCTCATGGTCTCTCTCCGCGTGGCTTTGCCCACGGCCCGTGACCTTCCTTCCTCTGCAGACGTCCTGTGGTCTGCGTTTTCCAGCCCCCTCGCATCCCCACTGCGTCTCAGCTTCGCTCTCGCAGCTTTCTGTCCTCAGGCCACACTGCTCCACCTTTTAGTCCTTCTGAGCTTCAGGTGGATGTCCCTGAGACCACGCAGCTCGAGCGTTCTGCATGTGCGGAAGGCCTGGACCATCTGCATGATTCCAGGGTCTGCTGCCAGCTCGCGCAGTACCAGGCCCCTTGAATCCTGACGGAGGCCTGGATGCCTGAGCAGCGGGAACTGAATTCCAAAGAACCGGTTCCCTAGCCAGGCCTTCTTAAGCGGGCTACCCTGGGGCTTTCTTCTCAAAGTCTTTTTCTTTTCTTTTCTTTTTTTTTTTTTTTTGTATTTTGGGGAAAGGTCTGGATGGTCTATAGGGTCTCACTACTAGATCAGACTCATAGTGATCCGCCTGTTTACAGCCTCCCAAGGGCTGGGATTATAGGCACACGCCACCATGCCCAGTCTCAGTTGCCATCTCAGTGTGCCCTAGGGGCAGGGCCAACACAGCAGGTCCAGGGATCGAATCCCCAGCCCCTGTGCCTGCTTACAGGTGCTTTAATCCGCAGAGCTATTTGGCCAGCCCCAAAGTCTTTCATTTTGGACACTGGAGCTTATGAAGGGTGAGATTTTGCTGATTTCTCATATGCCCTTAAAGCATCTTTCTTACTATCCTGATGCAAAGTACTTGACTTCATTTTAATGCTAATCTTTTCAACAACCAATCTTTCCTTAGCCAAAAGCTTACAGGCCCCACTGTGTATAGGCCTCAGCTTTATAGGAGCTGCCTTTCTGGTCACCAGAAAAATTTTTTAATTTTTCAGCTCCACTATTTGATACTGCTTCTCGCAGTAGATATGGCTAAAATTCACCAACAGTGCCCTTACTACATCCTCAACACTGGGCTGCCTTGAAACTGCCACGTTCCTTAGCCACACCCCCGTAGCCTCAGCCTCCTGCAAAGTCCCAGGACGTAAGTGTAGACCAGCACCTGGCAGACTATCACATACATGTCCTCAGGTCCAGCTGACAATGGAGTTGTGCTCCCAGCTGAGGCCTCCTATACCTCGCTGCGTTTCTGTCAGAGCTTTGATCTTCAGAACTTTGAACAGAATGAACTTGACTTATGGCATTCTAAGGTTTCCTTAGCCACGTTTCCAAATGTTACCGAACTCTTCCGGCCAGAGAAGCCTTGGTGACCAGGCCCAAAGGCTTCTGAACCACATGGTCAGATATAGTCACAGCAGTGACCTACTTCTTTGGCTCGGAAATCTGTCTTTCAACCATTTTCCTGTGGCTGAAACATAATATCTGACGCCTACGACTTAGAAGAAGAATTGGCTCAGTTGTAGTTCACGGCCTGCTGACTTGGGATGGTGCAGGAAAAGAGCCCACTGTATGGTGACCAGGAAGCAGAGAGGGAAGGAACAAGACAGGGTGGGAAATACCCGCTTCCCGGGCTGTCCCCTGACCCACCTCTTCCAACCAGTCCCCTCCTGACAGGAGCTCCAGCACGGCCCAGCATGCTCCAAGGCCTCTGATTGCATGGGCACATCTAGATATAAACCGTAACACTGGGATTTGCACGAAAGAAAGGAAATGCAACGCGAGTGTGATGAAGTGGACAGGCACAGCCTTCAGAACTGGGTTCTGTTTTGTTTTGTTTTTAGAGACAGGGTCTCCCTATGCAGTTTAGGCTGGGCTTCAGCTGCTGCATAGCCTAGTCTGGTCTCGAACTCGAAACAATCCTCCTGCCTCATCCTACTGAGGTCTAGGGTTACAGGCATGTGCCACCATGCCAGCTCAGTCTTGATAATTGTTAAAGGGGGGTGATTGGTGCCTAAGGGTTCATTATGCTATTCTTTTTCATATATATATA
>NDGN011145580.1:0-17789 GCA_002564285.1 Tympanoctomys barrerae | reverse complement strand
GCCAGCCCCGCCCCCTGGTGGGCTGAGCTGGCCACACACACACACACACATAAATAAAATAAAAAGTCAAAAAAAAAATAAAAATAAATTTCTATTTCTTATACCTATTAACGTTTTAAATTTTCTATTTTGGGGCTGCTGTGCTGGCCTCACCCCGGGGTGCGCTGAGATGGCAATTGAAACTGGGTGTGGTGGTGTGCGCCTGTAATCCCAGCTCTTGGGAGGCTGTAAACAGGCAGCTCACCATTAGTCTGATCTAGCAGTGAGACCTTGAACACTCTGTAGATCCTTCCCTAAAATACAAATAAATAAATAAAATTAAAAATGAAATTTTCTATTTTCAGAGCCGGGGATTGAACTCAGGCCCTTGTGCTTGCCAGGGAAGCACTTACTCTTCTGAGCCATCTACCTGGGCTCTGAAATTTTCTATTTTGTAAAACTATGTTGCCACATTATATCACTGTCAGCCCAAAGGGCTTTCCTTTAACATTCCTTATTGTGCAGATGCCCAATTTTTAATGTAGTAAACTAAATACCAATAAGTTCCAGCCTGAATAAAAATTGCTAAATTATCCTGGCCCTGATCCAATGTGGCTCAATCCTCAAAACAGTTTATCTTCCCGATGACCCTTTTCTCTTTCCCACTCCAGTCCTAAATACAACTTCCTTTTACCTTTCCCGGGAACACAAGGGAGTCCCCAGTTGGCTCCTTGTGTGCCACTGAACGTGTCCCTCAAATGCTGCCCCCTAGCAAAAGTCAATAAAGTCTCAGCCTCCCGTCTCAGGTCAGAGGACCTCTCCATCTCCCTGCCTTCAGTAAAGGCTCCCTCCCTTTATTTCTGCTCCTCTGCTGTGCTGCCACCGCCAATAAAACAGCACATACAACATAAGCTTTCATTCTTCCTCCCTTGAGTTGGAGAACCTCATCTATCTCTAAGAATTTGATTACTCTAGTTATTTAGTACACGTGGAATCATATGCTATTTGTCCTTCTATGATTGGCTCATATTACTTAGCATAAAGTTCTCAAAGTTTATCCACATTGTAGCACATATCAGAACTTCATTCTTTTTAAAATCTTAACTACTGATGTTGAATTGTTTGTATATAGCATATTTTGTGTATCCATTCCTCTGTGTATGGCTGGCTGCTTCCACTTGATTATTGCTAAAAAATAACGCACAAATGTTTTGAGCTGGTGCTCCACATTCTTTTGCGTGTACACTCAAGACATGGGATTGTCGGATCCCAGGGCAATTCTACTCTATTTTCCCTCATTAAGCCATATCCTCAGCCCTTGTTTGAGAACGGGTCTGGTTAAGTCGCTGAAGCTGTGCAAGGGGCCGGGGAGACAGCTCAGTAGAATAAGCGCTTCCCTGAAGCTGTGCAATAACTTGAGATCCTCCTGCCTCAGCCTCAGTGCTTGGGGTACAGGGGTATGCCACGAAGGCCGGCTTTCCTATTAAAGTCTCGCCAAATGGCCCACCTCAGGCTCGAAGTTGAGATTCTCTTCCTTCAGCCTCCAGTAATCCACCACACGCGGCTTACATTTACTTTTCTGAGGAGCCTCCATACTGTGTCCTCTTGGCACCTTCACAAGGGTCCACACATTTAACACCACGTTGCCATCCACAACCCAGTCCTGTCCTCAGAGGCTTCACTGTTGTCTTCCCTTCTGGCCGCAGCAAGAGCGTCACGGAACCTTCTTGGGTTAACCGCAACCAGCCCTCCGTTCCGGGACCGCAGGGTCCACCAGAGGGGCGGAGCAAGACCGACCGCACGCAGCCCCGCGAGCACAACCGGAGCCCGTGGACGCACCACTTCCTGGTGCTCCCTCGTGACGTCACCCCTACTCGTTTACGATGCCCCGCCCCCGACGGCGTTGCCATGGCGACGGCGTAGCTCTGTAGCCAGCTGACCATTGGCAGGCAATTATCTCTGCGCTGAGTTTTGCAGTCCCAATTCCGCCCGCGGGAAGCAGTCGCGCAGTGATGACGTCTTGGGGGCCTGGTCAGGCGTCGCGGATTCCCGAGATGGAGGAGAAAGAACAACTGCGGCGACAGATCCGCCTTTTGCAGGGTGGGTTGGCCACAGCTGGGCCTGGATCGCGTGTCCCCTTCATTTCTCTCCACGATCTCCGCGAAACGGTGGTCCTGGCTAGAGGTCTCGAAGGCCGGCTGACCGTGGAGTCGGTAGGGCCGGACGGGGTGGGGCCGCTGAGCTTCCGGTGGGCCTGGGCGGGTCGCCTGCGGGACTTCGGCGGCGTGCTCTAACCTTCTGGCCGGCGGCGGGGTGGGAGGGGCCGTTGCCCAGGGGCCCGCGGACAGACCCTTTTCCTTCCCCCGGGAAGTTGCGCCCGCTGGCGCCCTCCTTCGGCCCGCGCCCGACAGCTGCGCTCCAGTCGCCGGTCCGGTCCAGCTCAGCTGGGTCTAGTTTGCTGCCCTGCTGCCGCGTTGGATGCCATTTCGCGCACACACCCCTCTGATTCCAGAACGACTGCCCAGGCCCCAGCTTGCCCCTTAAAATGTTTAGACCCAAGGTGGCCTTTCCCTTTGTAAGCTTTACGGGAAAACAAACAACAACAACAACCAAAATCTCCAGTCTTTTCAAAGTTATTCCCACAAAGAGTAGATTTAGCGAGGATTGGAAAGTACACATGGAGGAGATCCAGATGTGTCTGTGGGCCACTTACTGAACTTATCTCACGCTGGCTCTGAGGTAGCTCCGGTTTGGATGGGTGGTGGTGGTGTTGAACGGGGAGGTTGCCTACTGGCTTGTTCCTGTGTGCTTTGTGTTAATGTGTTCCTGACCTCTTGCTCCAGGACAACCAGCAGGGACTTCTCTGAAAAGAGTAGTGGTGGTGTCAGGCTTGTTTGCAGTAGGGGACAGTGTCACGGCTGGCAGGCCGCTGGCTCCTGTGTGCCCAGTGTTCTTTTTTCGGTCGCCCAAAGTGCCAAAGGCATCACTTCTCTTATACTCAGTCCAGATGATTAAGGTGCGGCTGCACTTTCTTTCATCTGTGGGCAAGCCAGAAGGCCTCTGTGGTGACTTGTGTCTTTTTGTCCAGGCATCGTATCTTGGGGGTCTGGCTTGTTTCTGCGTATGAAGTGGTGCTTTCTCTCAAAAAATGGTGGCCCCAGTAAGCCAGTAAATAGAAACTGTTACACTAGAGGTCAGTGTTTTCAGGATAAGCAGGCACAAAAAGATTGAAGTAGAACTGACAATCAAAAGGTTTAAGGAAAAGACAGGCCTATGGGGTTTGGGCTGAGTGGTCACTGGTTCCCAAGCACCATGGGCTCCCTCTCAAGCTCTCAGGAGTCTGGGGATATTTTGCCAGCTGATTCTATTCCAAGGTAGTTATGGTTGTTACTTTTTTTTTTTTTTTTCTTCACATCCCTGGTTAACTGAGCTGTGATTCTGTCTTCTCAGAACTGATTGATGACTATAAAAATCTCCATGGCAGTGCATCTTCACCAGGCCCCTCAGCTGCTTCCCGATGGCAGCCACCAGCTTACCACGGTGGCAGGGCCTTTGGTGCCTGCTACCCTCGTCAAAACCGGAGGGGATTCTCCTCACACCGTGGGCCTGAGTGGCGTAAGAAATACTCCCTGGTGAACCGGCCTTTAGGATGCTCAGACCAAGCTAGCAACCCTGCTGTGCAGACAGGCCTTGGGGCCCAGAGTAGCCAGGACCCTGACCCACAGCAGTATGTTCTTGAGAGACAAGTCCAGCTAAGTGCAGATCAGAACATGGTTATCAAGATCAAACCACCGTCAAAGACTGGTTCGACGAGCACTTCACAGGTCCAACCAGGCTGTTTGGAAGAGTATAAAGATCCCCCCTGGAGTGATCAAGGACTTCATAAGGCTGAGGGTGAGCCCACTGGTGCACAGCTGCAGCCTTCAAGACCAGGAAGAGGCAGGGGGAGCTGCAGTGGGGACAGCTCACTTCTGGTCTGCCAAAAGGAGCCTGGCAAGCCCCGGGTAGTGAAGTCTGTGAACAGTGTGAGTGACAGTCCCCCAAGGCCCCGGCGGACAGTCAGTGAGAGCGCACTTGCTGTCAAGGCACACTTCCCGTCTTCTGCTTTGCCTCCTGGAACTGGGGTGGCCCTCCGCCAGAAGGTGGGCCCTCATTCTGCAACTAGTTGCATTGCTCAGTTCTCAGATCAGCCAACTGCTTCAGACTCTGTTGTGGCTCCAGCCAGACCAGCCTTAGGACCCAGGCAGACACGGGAGCCCTCACCACCATTGTCTTGTCGGACCAACAAGTTCCAGAAAAACAACTACAAATGGGTGGCCACCTCAGCAAAGAGCCCTCGTGTTACTCGGAGGGCTCTCAGTCCCAGAGCAGCCCTGGAGGGTGTGAGCAGGGGTGCTTTGGGCACAGCTGGAAAAACAGAGAAACCACAGCCCAGAGCCAACCCAGAGTCCAAGCCCAGGAAGCCAGCTATGTCCTCCAAGCCTGGTTCCTCCCCCAGTAAGTACAAGTGGAAGGCCTCCAGCCCCTCTGCCTCCTCCTCTTCCTCTTTCCATTGGCATTCAGAGACTGGCAGCAAGGATCATGCCTCGCAACTCTCCCTGGTCCCATCTCGGTCCCCTCCAGAGGACAGACCAGCAGTGGGACCTAGCAACTTGAAGTCCCTCCTTGGGGAGACCCCTCTCTCGGCTTACAAAGTGAAGAGCCGCACCAAGATCATACGGAGGCGGGGCAATACCAGGTATGTATGTTTGCTGCCCACAGCATCTTGTCTGGGTGGGCAGGAGTGGGGCTGAAGCTGGCCCTAGCCTTGTGGGATTTGGGGCAGATATGTTATCTCCTTGGTCTGTGGAGGACCCACCTCTAGGGATGAGTGACGAGGAAGTGAAGGCTCATTCAGTGCCACTCCCGAGAAGGGGCATTGGAGGAGGTGGAAGGCCAGTAGTGTCATGGTACTTGTTTCTAGTAGGACTAAAATTGAAAGTACCATTGTCATTTAAAGCTGTGTAAGATGAGGCTCAGGGTGGCTCAGAAGCTTGCTCAAGGCCCTAGCCAGGTGAAGGTGTGACCTGGCCCTTGTGGTGTTAGCTCCACCCTTCTAGTGGTGGGAGACCAGGAGGTCACTGGCTAGCTTCTCTTCTGGATTTGCAAGATTCGAGGATGGATGGCATTTTGCCAGGCCAGACACGGATGGAGCAACCACCATGAATGGGATCTGTCCAGGGTGTGGTGAAGGGGGCGGCCATATACGCATGTGTAACGCCCCTTGGGTCTAGAGCTTTGTGCCACACATTAGAGCTGGGTGGTGCCTGGGGGCTCTGGGCACTGCCTTAGGGTGCTGAGGCCTTTCTGCTGTGCATAGTTGGGTACCCTGCCCAGGCTCAGGCAGAAGGTTGTTTCATTTGTGCTCTATGGGCAGCAGCGGGGTGTGTGGTCTTTGGGCTTTATGACCCCACTTAAAGAATGTTGGGGGTGCTGGTGGAGCAGATTGGGAGAGGAAAGGCATGATGTGGCCAGGTGACCAACCTCGGCCACTGCCTTGCCAGTGCATGTTACTCTTTGATCTCCTACTGACTGTTGCATTATTGGTAAGACTTCTTTTGTACCAGGGATCGAACTCAGGACCTTGCTCTTGCCAGACAGACACTTGTGCCGCTGAATATCTCCTGGAGAGTATTACATAATTGGGAGACTCAAAGATGACTTTGTAGACCAGAGTATTTGTGCGTGTGTGTGTGCATGTAGGGTCTCACTATGTAATTCGACCTTGTAGTGGTCCTCCTGTTTTCAGCCTAACACTGGGATTACAGGCACACGCCACCACACCTGGACTCGGTGGCTAGCTCAGCATGCCTGGGGCGGGGCTGGCATGGCATGTGGTGCCAGGGATCAAACCCTGGCCACTGCGCTTGCCTAAGCAGGCACTTAGTCGGCTGAGCAATCTCACCAGCCCTAGACCAGAGTATTTGACCTGGGATCAGAGATTTCATCAGGTCAGCAGCTAACAACAAGGGAGACAGCTGTGCTTGCTGGGGCCAGAGGTCCTGCCTGTGCCATCAGACAATGGTGCATGTCATGCCAGAAGTAACCTCCTTGCTGCAAGTCCCCCTCAGGAAGTTCTTTCTGCTGTCTGACCTTGGTTTTGGCTCCAGGTCAGGTGCCTCTCTCTGGCTCTGACAGCTGTCTGAAGACAAGCGCTGTCTTCGGTTGCTTGCCCGCCTCCTATTCCGCGAGGTTCTGGAGGGTGGCCTTGCGTTAGCCATGCTGGTAGCGTTCTCTTCCACGGAGCTTGGAGAAGGAGCCTTGGAGCATCCCTCGGGCAGGCAGGCAGGCAGGCAGGCTAGGGATGGTGCATGGACCTGGTGGCAGTTCTTCCTTAGGGATGCTCCTTCCTCTCGCCCTATGCAGGGGCTCATCTGGCCTGGGGAATGAGGAGGGCGGGCATAGTGGGCTTCCCCCTGTCTTGGGTCCTCTGGGATTGTGGATTTACCTGTTGCCTTAGTCTGGCTGCAGAGGTAAGGGGAACATTTGTGGCAGCCACAGCTGGGTGATGTGTCTGATTGAGTGGGGACATCAGGCTCGTGGAATGGACCCTGGAGCTCGGAACGACCTGGCTTTCCTCTGGACCTGTTCCCTTACCCCCTGGGATCTGGGTGAGGAAATGGCTGTGTAGAACCACGTGGTGAGCCTGGTGGTAGTTGCCTGCCATTTGTCTCTGCAGCCTTCCTGGAGACAAGAAGAACAGCCCTTCAGTTGCCACCACCGCCAAGAACCAAGTCAGCCTGCGGCGAAGACAGGCTCTCCGGGTGAAGAACAGTCCTATTCTGAAGAAGACCCCCAACAAGGGCCTGATGCATGTGACCAGGCATCGGCTGTGCCGCCTGCTGCCGACCCGGGCCCACTTCCCCACTAAGGAAGGTACGCCAGGGGGGAGACACTCACGATGGGCTTAGCACAGCTCTGAGCTGTGGCTCTTCCTGGTCCATCAGGAGCCTTGTTTGTCATTTTCCCAGCCGTGCTGTCAGGGGGCCCAAGCCCCTACCTGAGGGATCGCTGCCTGATAGGCAGTGAGCAGCCATGCTAATGGATGGAGAGGGGTTGGGAGTGTCCTGTAGTTTGGGTAGGGGACAGGCATCTGGGCAGGAGTATGGTAGCCTCTTCTGCCCATTCTTCCATGTGTATCTCCATCCCTCATGGGGGAAGTAAGGTTGGTGGCCACTCAGACTTTATACTATAAGGGCTTCCAGTGTCTGCCTCCCCTGAGGGCCTTTGTCCTTAGCCGGGGACCAACAGGGCAGCCTTTTTTATCGTGAGCCAGCTTAAGAGCTCCGTTTTACTCATTTTCTGAGTCACATGGTGCTGGATGCCATCGGAAACGTGTGAGCCTGAGAGCTCAGAGAGAACAGATGGAGCCTGTTTTGTGAGTAATGGGTGTGGTCCCTTTCAGGACAGCCTAGTTTCCCATTGGAAGATTATGTGCCAGGAGACAGTGAGGGAGCCCCTCCCAGGCTGGCATACTTGAGTATGTCTGGTGGTGGATTGGAGGCCCTGGGATGGTACTCACTGGGTACTCACACTGCCATGGAGAGTAGGATTTGCCTGGGGCCGTCTAGTCCTGTGGCTTCCTTTGGGCAAGTATAGACAGATGTGTGTGAAGTTTGGAGAGGATAAAGTGCCAACAGGACTGGACCTGGATAGTCTGAGTCAGCCCTGATCCTTGTGATCTTGAGCTAAGAATGGCACTGAGGGAACATCCTTGATTGCTCAGAAAGATTTTGGAGAAGGATCTGGGAGGAGGGTACTGAGAGGCTGGGTAGAGCTAGTCTTGAGAGGGGCGTCTAGGGCCTGGGCATAGGGATGAAAGAGTCCTGTACTCTTATAGCCAAAATCATGAAGAAGTGGGGTAGAGGATGCTAGCCTCTTGGCTGCCCTATGTTGCTAACTTTGGCTCTGTGCTGGGGCCAGTGTGGCTCTTCCCAGGTGAGGAGGAGCTGAGGAGGTTTCTGGTCACTATAGTAAGATGCTACAGGGTAGTTTGGAGAAGGGATAGTACACAGGTACCCTCTGGCAGGTGAGCAGGACCAGCTGAGCTTTGATGGAGGAAGTGGAGGGCCAGCAGCGTCCTGCCGGGGCAAGGTGCACGTGCTGCAGGGTTACTTTGGGGTCAGCCTTACTTGGTTGTGCCTGTGACCAACCTTTTTCTTCTTTAGGTTGTTTCCTATTTGGGCCTAGGGCAGAGTGGGGTGCAGAGTGGGGGGCAGTGAAGGCTCCCCTTTGGCAGTGGTGCTGGAACAGTATCTCTGACTCTCCAAGGAGGCAGCCAGGGAGAAGTGTGGGGTCCCAAGGTTACCAGCTTTATCTACCGAGCAATATGCAGGTGGGGTCGGGCACTGTGGGCGATGAAGGGAGCTGTGACTTCTCTCTACTTGGGGTAGGGGTATGAATACCCTTGTAATTATGGACAGACATGGTGATGGCTTGGTGGTCCTTTTGGGGGAGGGCTTTTGGAGGCCTCCCGCATATCTGCCCATCCACCAAGGACAGTTTGGGTTCCTTGGAGGCTAGGCCATGGGCTGGCTCCTGGGGTTACAGAGCTGTATGCTAGTGTTGGAAACAAATGGTCACCTAAGTACTTAGAAACAGGCCGGAAAGATGCTTTTGCATGGTAAATGTGTTCTGAGAGTGTGGAAGTGGGAGAGGTACCCCAGGGGTGACAGTTGAAAGGAGGTGACCTGAAGGTACTGAGAACACATGGTGCTCAGCTTTACAGGTGAGGTAGCAGTGAGCCTGAGGCTTCAATGTGCTACGAGCATAAGGAGGATTGAATGACTGGCATGTCGTCTAGGATCAGGGAGGGGTGAGGCTGGTGGTGGTAGGGAGCCAGACTGTCAGAGGGTTCTTGTAGGCCACAGTAAGGAAAAAGGTGTTTGTTTTGGTTGTGTTGAAAGCTCCTTAGACAAGAGAGCTGGGACTGGTGTCAGTGTCCTGAGGTACGACAGGGCTCATACGTGTCCAGTGGGCTGGAGTGGACATTGAGTCAGGGGACCCTGAATGGGAGGTCATGTCAGGCTAAAGGCAGATCCTCATCCTCTCAAGGGGTCAGAGAGCCTATAGAAGTTGCACAGAGAGGGTTGAGAACTGAACCTACATCTTGGTATGGCTGCCTGGGTATTTGTCCCAGCAGTAGAGGTCACAGGGATGTGTTGGCTGGCCAGAGCATCAGTTGGGAAGATGCATCAGGACAAGCGTCTCCCAGGGCTGAGAGCTGGGTGGAGCCTGGTTCTCCGCAGGAACTGGGCATGTGCTTCCCCCAGGATCCCTCCCTGCTTTCCCAAGAGCTGCGTGCAGCCTGAGTTGGGCATGATGATGTGTTTGCAGTCGCAGGATTCTTGGAGGCTGAGGCAGGAGGATCATGAGTTTGAGGCATGGGCAGCATAGTGAGGTTCTGTCTCGAAACAACAGAACAAAACAAGGTCTGGGCAGTAGCTCATTGAGAATACTTTGGGTTCATTTCTAGTAACACAGGGTAGGTGGGTGCAGGTGAGTGAGCCCTGGCCAGGGCTGCCGTAGGTCCTACAGGTGGAGAGGTTGCTACGTGTTAAGGTAGAGCCCTTCTGCTCCCGGAGGTGTGGAACCCAAGTTCCTGTGACCACTAGACGGCATGCAGGGCCTCCCTCAGGCGGGAGCTGCCTCTTCATCTGGCTGCTTGAAATCCTTTCTTTCCTCGTTTTCCTTCTGGTGTATGTTCAGCCCCAGTGCCAGCTGTCTTCTACCGGAGGCAGTCCTTGAGGTCTAGAGAAGAACCTGACCAGTGGGCTCCTATGCAAGAGGGAGAGAGGGAGGAAGGGAGAGAGGGAGGCAGGAAGGGAGAGAGGGAGGCAGGAAGGGAGGGAGGAGGGAGGGGCCTTAGGCAGCTGCCCTACAGCCTGGCCTGAGGTGGAGTATAGCCCTGCCATGTGGCCTGGGGGCCAGCAGAGGGCATACTTGCCCCTCTTATCCCACAGTCCACCTTTTTCTGGTAATTGATTGCCTAATTTCCTCTTTATGTGAAAGAAAGCAGATATCAAGTAATTTGCAGCAATAACCTGCTAATGCTGGGCCAGTATCGAAACTCCCCTGTTCATTTCAAGTGGCAGATAAAACACTAATACATAATTATCCTTGCAAATTGGATTGTTTTAAATAACCAAAAGGCTACGGCCAGGAGAAAGCGATCCCATCTCCCTCGAGTTACTCTTGCAGTGTAATTGCCGCGTTCAATCAATTTCCCTGGCATTAGAAATTCCATCACAATCAACATTAAGCTTTATTCATTGTGATGGCTAAGAGCCGGGCCATTTCTCCTCTTTTTCTTAACTGGCAAAATTAATCAGGGAAAAGATTTTAAACATTTACCCGTGCGAAAGAGGTCAGCCCTGCCACTATATTGCTCAGCAGATAAGGGGGCTAATAAAAAGAAAATTGAATTACTAATGATCACCAGGAACAGAGTATATAAAACCTGGCAATCGCCAGTTCAGGAGAAGGGAGAATCAATTTTCTTGGGACAAGGTGCGCTCATTTTTTATTTTGGCGCATATTATCAGCAATTTAATTTGAGAGCGCATAAACAGGAGGAAACAGTTAGGGAATAATGAGCCCGGAGGTGTAAAGTGCCGCAGGATATATGCTGTACACAATTTATTTGGCACAACAGATAATCGCTTTAATTGAATTCAAAACTGCATTGTTCAGCAGCGTTGGCTGCTCAGCCTGGGGACTGAGTGTCAGGAAGGTTCCAGCCTGACTGCCCCCCTCCCATTCCCGCCTCCTTAGCCCTCCTGAGAGTTCTCTGGATAAAGGTTGTGTGGCTTGGAGTTGGAGTTAGACTTTGGATGAGTGTTGGGGTGGAGGCGCCTGGATGTCCCCTCTTGTGGTTTTTGGTTTTTTTTTTTTAATATATATTTAGTACAGGGTCTACAGGGTCTCACTACACAGAAGGGACTCATAGTGACCCTCCTGTTTTCAGCCTCCCAAGCACTGGGATCACAGGCACATGCCACCATGCCCTGTCTCAATCGCCATATCAGTGTGCCCTGGGGGTGGGGCTGGCACAGCATGCCAGGGATCGAACCCCCTTCGCTTTGCTCTGTCTAAGCAGGTGCTTTAGTGGGCTGAGCTATCTGGCTGGCCCAGTCCCCTCTTGTTGACAGTGTATCTCTTGTCTTCTGTCTTTCCTCTTTTCTCCTGAGGAAGGGTGTTTGGGTTTGAGGCACTTCCAGAGAGGAGCCAGCAGAGCTGGGTGAGCTGGTATGCTGCAGCAACCTGCCTGCTCTGTTTCTCAAGGAATACACTAGGGAAAGCATTTGGACAGAGGAGATAAAATCTTTAGGGATCTCAGAAATGGTGCCCATTTGCTACATCTACATCTATAATTGAAGAAATCAGTAATCACGGTGCGACTACCATCGCTCTGGGCTCTGGTGGTGGCGGTTGTGGTAGTCATGATTCCATGGGTCCTGAGGGCTGCAAGGCTAGTTCTGAGGCCCATTCTACTGAGGATATGGCCCGGGCCCAGTGCTGCGATGGCCATTTCCTACCAGGCTCCTTTTTTCTTTGACTAGGCCCTGATTCCTCACAAAAGCTATGTCTGTGTTTGCCTGCATTCACTGATTGATGACTGATACTAGGGATGAGTCTTCACACTGAGTATAATCCCAGACCCGCCCCTTTTTGTGTTTTGCGACATGCTTCTTGCTGAGTTACCCAGGCATGGGATCTTGGAAACCTCTTGCCTCAGCTTCCCAGAGTTCTGGGATTACAGGCATGCACCATTATTCTGGATTGTTGGCCTGTTTTTGCGGTACTGTTCCCTCACTGACTGACCACTCTTTCCCTAGATGACCAAGACTCCTTTCATTCAGGCGTTTGCTGGGTGCTGGCGGTTAACCTCCCCAGCCCACCTCTTTTCACGTCACTTCCTAGCTGCCCAGCCACCTTGAGCTTCCTGCATTTTACTAGCTACGTGTGTATTGCTTATGCTGCCCCATTAGGAAGGTTCTTTGCTGAACCCTGGCACTTGAGTGGGAGCCTCCTAGGGTAGGGCAGAAGGGAAGGCTTTTCTTCCATGTAGAGGACCCTGGCAGAAGGAGACCCTATGGGTGTGGGAGGATCTGCTGCAGTGTCCTGGGCAAGGGTGGTATTCTGTAATTCTGTCACCATATATGTGGGAAGCCCTGTTGAGCTCCCAGGCTGGTAGTGCCCAGCCAGTGTGTGGCAGGAAGCATGCACGGTGATGATCTGAGGGCCTTTGGGAGTGGTGCCGCTGGTTGGCTGGAGTGCTGTCACAGTCATCTTGAAACTGAGAGAGTGAGGGCCTGCAAAGAACTGACCATCAGAAGAAGCAACAGGCTTCCCTGCTTGGACCCTGCTCCTGCCCCCTGTGAGGAGGGTGTGCCCCATGGGCAGGGGCTGGCAGCAGTGTGCTCAGAGGTAGTGGGTGGGTACATAGGATTCCCCCTGCCACCTTGTACTCTGGTCCTCCGCATGGTGGCATTTTCTCACTACACTATCGGGAAGGGTATTTGGGGTGCTAGCAGCAAAATGCCATCAGCTGAAGGTACTGTAAGCAAGTTGTATGTACAGTGACACTCTGAGCTGCAATCTGTTGGGGTCACCCTCCTGGGGTCCCTGAGCTGGGTAGCCTCCTTGGGCAGCTGATGTTGATGGAATGCAGACACCATTTGGAGCCCAGACTGGTGGCAGAGTTCAAGGAGTGGCAGTATTTGTCCCAGCCTGGCTTAGATGTGTCATTGGTCCATGTCAGTGCTAGTTGGCACCTTCTCCAGAGTCAACCCAAGGCACAGGTCTCCCTGGGCATGAGACAAGGAGCTCCAGTCAGGAGCCCCAGCTGAGAGGGCAGGAGGAGAATGAAGGAGGTGCCCCAGGTGCTGGGTGCTAGCTCAAGGTGCTCAGGGTGGGGTTGACCTGCCTGGGAAAGGGGAAGAGGAGAGGGCCAGGGCACTGGGCAAGAGTCTGCTGGGTGCTAGGAACAGCCTGCAGCTGGGGCTTGGGGCTTGGGACTTGGCCAGGATGCCCGGTTCATCTTAGGTCTGAGTATCAGACCTGCTGCTCGTATTGTCTTGCTGGGGGCCTTGGGGCCCCTGAGTTCTCTGTGCCTGTCTCCCTGTCTGTAAAGGGGTTACCCTTTCTGAACTTCTGTGCAGGGAGGAACAGAGCCTTCAGTGCCCAGGTAGTGCGTTGTTCCTGTGGGTGGTGTGTGGCTGCTGCTGCTGCTCTCTGGGAGGCCAGCCTGCTGCCTTGGGGGGCTGTGATCCATCACTGCTCGCTGGTGTGCAGCTGGGCTGTTCGATTTTACTACAGCAAACACCGTTAAAGGGCGCGAGAGCAGTTAAATCTGGAGTCCTGCTTTCATAAGGGAAAAAGAAAATGCTGAATTAGGCTCTGGGAAAGGCAGCCACAGCGATCCTTGGCTTGTGCATAAATTATCAGGCACGCCGGAGGCCTCCAATTTTACGTTTGTCGTGGCCATGCTAATTAATTATTCCACAAGAATTGGTGTAGCAGTGCACTGTGTGCCGATTATGGCAGTGTGGCTATGAAGCTGAAGACCTGGGGCTTGCGTGACCTGACCTCTGGCCTGGAGAGGGGGAGTCTTCTGGTGCTGGAGCTGGTGTCCAGGCTGTGGTTCCTGCCAGTCTTCTTACCCAGGCTGCAGCTGCCCTGTGGCAGCAGAGGACTCTTGCTCCTGCCTCTTTTTCCCTCATGATGACCATTTCTCAAGGACTCTTTTATGACTGTTAATTATTTTGGGTATGGTCAGAATTCTGTGTGTGTTGTCCCAGTGCGGGAACTCCCCGGATCCTCAGTGGTTCCTTTGCCTGGCACCCACACCGTGCTGGGGGAGTCCACATGGGAAAGATATCTGGTTGCCTTTGATGTCTCCTGCCCCGCACCAGGTATCTGTGCTGGGAGAGAGCAAGTACCAGCTCCAGCTTCTTGCCACTGCCCTCCCTGTGCCTTCCCTATCCTCTTATGGGCCCAGCGGGAGGGAGCACTGTGATTCTAGTGAGGGCAGAGGGAGGTCCAGCTGGAGTCTTCATGCTGGGAAGTGGCCCCAGCTCGGCAGGGCTTCCTGAGGGCCAGAGGATGGAGAGGTTTTGGGGGCAAGCAGGGTCCTTATCTCCAGGAGGAATGAGGGGATGTGAGCGCCTGCAGGGTGAGCAGAGGAGGCGTGAGTAGGGACTGCGGCCACCAGACCCCTGCAGGCCTGTTCCTGTCCCTAAAGCCAACGCTGAATATGAGGAATGTCTTCCTGCTTGTGGGCAGGAGCTGCCAGATCTCTCTTTCCCTCTGTCCTGCCCGGGCTGTGTATGTGGAGCAGTTCCTGGAGGGTCCACCTGTGTTGCTGTGTCCGAGCTTTTAGTGCCTCCGCCTCTCAGGGAAGTGGCCAAAGAGAAACAAAGAGGAACCGCATTTGGTCTGCTGAACCAGGACTGAACTCAGCTGGGTGTCCTCAGTGTGTGTTGTTGCGGGCATATGTGCCTGTCTGGAGTGAACCTCCAGGAACTGGTGGGGCTGGGCTCCTCGAGCCTGAGCCCTTGCCTCCTCCCCTGTCCCTGTGGGGGCCTACCATCTTCTGCCTGTGGACAGCCTTCTTCAAGGGTAGGAATTGGCTTGTCTCAGTTGTGCTGTCTGGGGTTGGGGCAGTCTAGGCACTGAGGGCGAGAGGGCTCTTTAGGCCTCTCGTACCTCCAGGAGGTGAGTTAGCCTTGCATGCCAGCTCTGGAGACATGCCACTGAAGTGGCCACTGTGCCAGGAGACGGTGTGGTGCAGAAGCACTACCCACCTTCCTACACTGGTCTTCATTCTGGGTGTGGGAAGCAGAGATTCCTAGTAGTCAGAGGTGAGTCATGCATGGCACGGATGCCCTGATGGTAGGCAGCCCTCCAGAAACCTCTGCCTGCTGGCCAGGCTCAAGCTACACTAGTGGGCCTAGTGGAAGAGGCCATGGCCTTGGGCAGGTCATTGGCTTAGCCCTGGAGGGCCCCTGTGTATGCAGTGGGCCCCTTTTCCCCTGTAGTCTCTGCTTCCTGTGAGACTTGGGGCTAGAACTCAATACTCTATGTGAGCTTGCCATGCAAGTCTCTGAAGGTCTAGCTGTTGCCTGAGCCCTCAGAAGGGCAGAGATGCAATTCTGAGTTGAGAGACTCGTTCTTGCCCTTGGAGCTATTCAAAGCCAGAGGTGGCAGAGCCATGACACAAGAAGTTGCCTGCCTGGCATCTTTGCTGCTTGAAGAAAACTGAGTATGATGGGTACATGGTTTTCCAGGGTGGATCTACCTTCTTCCTGGCCCCTTGTCAGGGATGCCCTCTGGGGAGCCACACAGTGAAACCTGGCCCAGGCCCATTTGGACTAGGACATTGAGTGGAAGGAATGTTGAGGGAATGTTGCGCAGCAGCCTCCAGGGTAGCTCCCACGGGGTGCACAAGGAGGAAATCTGGGGTCCCCTGATGGCAGGCAGCCCTCCAGAAACCTCTGCCTGCTGAGAGCCAGGAGGAGCCTGCTGAGGGTCGTAGGGGACAGTGGCTGGTTCCGTAGTGGTATGGCCCTGTAGGTAGCAGCAAGATACAGTTATGTGGAGGTGGAGACTGGGCTCCACCCCTGCTTGAGGGTTGTACACAGAGGGCCCCTGTTTGCAGCTTGCACTGAGGCCCAGCGGTGACTCAGAGCTGGATGGTCTCTTCCCATCAGCTGGTGGCCCCGGGCTCAGAGAGGACAGGCAGGCAGCTGTGTATGGGTCCCTAGAGATGGATGTTGATTAGGGAGACTGGAAATATTCTCTGGCTTTCTCCTTTTGGCATGGGACTCCTTTCTTCTCCTTCTCTCTCTTCTCCCTCTCCCTCTTTTTCATCCTTTTTCTCTTCCTCCTTTACTTTTATTTTTGTCTTTTTGAGACAGGGTCTTGCTGTGCAGTATAGGCTGACTTTGAGCTCACTTTGTATCCCAGGCAGGCCTCAAACTTAGTGATCCTCTTGCCTCTGCCTCCTGAGTGCTGGCATTACAGATGTGCATCCTCATGCCTGGCTTCCTTCTTAAAGGGAAGCATGGGCGTAGGTTGGGTTTGCTGTCTTGTGTTGACCCAGGCTGCTGCCCCTAGCCTGGCACCACAGTGCTAGCCACATGGCCTTGCTGGGCTTGGGAGGGACAGGGGAGTGTCTGGGCATCAGGCCTGCAGGAAGGGCTTCTAGCCACCCTGCTTTCCTTGTTATGGCCCTGTGTTGTTATGAGAGTGGGGACTGACTGGGTGATTGTCCAAGGGGCAGCAAGCAGGGGAACAGGCATGGAGGACCTCCACTTGGAGTGCAAGCCGTCAGTGAGGGGGCAAGTCTTAAGTGTCAGAGGAAGCACTGAGTGAAACAGAGGCTTGGGAGTGATTTGTCTGCAGCATATGGCTTAAGGTTAAAGATTTCTCTCTTAAGCCAGGCTTGATGATACGTACTCATTAGCCCAACACTTAAGAGGTTGAGGTAGCAGGATGGCAGCAAGTTCCAGGCCATCCTGGGCTCCATAGTTCAAGGCCAGCCTGAACATAGTGAGACCCTGTCTCAAAAAAAAGTTAAAATATCAAATACTAAAAAAAATTCCTTTTCCGATAGCTTTAACTGTGTTATGTAAATTGATTATTTGTCATTCTTCAGAATATTTTCTTATTTTTACATGATTTTGTTTTTCTTTGACTCATGGCTTATTGTAGGATGCTATCATTTAATTTCCAAACTTACAAGGATATTGAAGTTATTTTAATTAATAATTTCTAGCTTAATGTTACCATGGGTACAATCTAATTTTAGACCTTCAGCTTACTCAGATTTGTCTCAATGGCTGAGCTTGTGGTTGGTTTTGGTAAACACTTGTTTGAAAAGAATGTGGTTCTTGGCTTTGAATCTGTCATGCTGTAGAGTGAATTGTGTTACTGGTGCTGCCTAAGCC
The DNA here is from genome assembly GCA_002564285.1 of Tympanoctomys barrerae. NCBI lineage: Eukaryota > Metazoa > Chordata > Mammalia > Rodentia > Octodontidae > Tympanoctomys > Tympanoctomys barrerae. Next base: position 819 of record NDGN011145580.1, on the reverse strand, counting down.
TTCTGTTTCCTTAGCTTATGGAGTGGGAGAGTGAGTTTAGTTTTCCAATCGGGAGAGTGGTGTGTCAGGATATTCCATTGTGCTTATGAATTTGTTCATTGCTTGGGTGTTGATCTGGCTTTAAATATCTTGATGTTACTTTACTGGGTACAAGTCAATTTGGAATTGTATTTCCCTGGTAGATTGATTGATGTTATTTATTTATTTATTTGGAGGGGGGCATTGGTAGTACTGGGAATTGAAGCCAAGGGTGCTTTATCAGAGCTACATCCCCAGCCCTTTTGAACCAGGCAGTACTTGAAATATGCCTTTCTCATTGGCTTGGCGAGATAGCTTAGTGGACTAAGTGCCTGCTTAGGCATGCGCAGGGACCAGGGTTTGATCCTTTGCACCATATGCTATGCTGATGGCACACGCCTGTAATCCCCCCAGTGCTAGGAAGACTGAAAACAGAAGGATGACTGTGGGTCTGAGCTGCACAGTGACACTCTGTATCGAATACAAAAAAAAAAAGAAGAGGACAAGGGGGAGAGGGAGGGGGAGGAGGAATTTCTTTTTCAGTAATGCTTGCCTCAGAATCTACTCTGATGCTATGTAGTTACACCAAGTTTCTTCAGTTGAATTTGTAGTATATTTGAGCATACACTGAGGTATATAAATACAAATATATAGGAATTGTGTACATGTATATGCATGTGCATTTACTTTTAAGTTGTCTGTATTAGGTTTTTCAATTAAAAAAAATTATTTAGTACTGGGTCTACAGGGTCTCACTACACAGATTGGACTCGTAGTGATCCTCCTGTTTTCAGCCTCCCA
>NDGN011145560.1:0-13164 GCA_002564285.1 Tympanoctomys barrerae | reverse complement strand
TCCAGCTTTCTTTTTAATGTGCAGTTTTTATTCTTTTATTTTAATCCAGAACCTCACTGTTGTCAATTTGTCTAAATTGGCTCATACTTATGATTTTCCTTTCACAGCCTTTTGGAGTTCTGGGATTCCAGGTGCCAGCCGCCACATTGGGCTACCTAAATGGTTTTATGTCACTTTTTTGCCCCTAGTCGTTATTGCCTGTGCATTGAAAAAACAAGCATGAAAAAGAGATGATTTTCAAACACAAACTAAAAACATCCCAAAAGGCAAGCTATAACTATATGGAGTACAACAAACACATCAGATTTTCTTTCATTTGTAATACACTTCTGGGCATTATTGAAGTCTTACTGGTAGGCAAAGTCCTATTAGTTGTTTGTAATTCCTTAAAAATAAAAAATAAAAATGCAGTGTTTCTTTAATGTCACAGTCTGAATTATAAGCAGGGAGCTGGCACATCTCTCATTTTATTCATTCTAATTACAATTGCCTTGTCACTGAGATGCCAACCTGACGGAGAGCAAATCAGGTAGGGAGTCCCCAGGGGCCGCTTAGTAACAGGAAGGCTGTCTCCAGCGGAATCAACGTGACAATTTCTTCTCTCCCTCTTCAAAGTTGAGAGTCCCTCTGGACAAATTCATTTTTGATTATTTTCACTAGGCTATCTGTCTTCAACTGCTTGATTAGCATCTTGCTCACCTAAGAAATTAGACTAAAGTTTGTAGCCATTAAGAGGAAACCAATGGATTTGCATGGGTGCGTGTTCGTGCATGCTGTGAGCCCAGGAAGGACCATCCTGTTGGCAGAGCACCACAGCTGGCACGAAGGCTTCCCTCTAATGGCGTGTGTGTGTGTGTGTGTGTGTGTGTGTGTGTGTGTGTACGGCATGTGTGCTCATGTTTATATTGTTATCAACAATCATTTCAGAAATCTTTCAGTCCAGACATAGCAGGTCAAAAGATTGAAAACTGTGGGCAAAGGTGTGGCTGTTGGTTTATAGTGCTTGATTTTCCTTCTGTAACTTCGTTGTAGCTGTGCAAAAAATAAGACCATTGTGCCTATTGCTACTAAAATGCTGATTATTAATCTGTATTCTCTGGGATGAAACATATTTCTGTAGAATAATGCAATTAACTTTAGTGAAGAATAATTAGAACATATAATTGCTATGCCGAATGCATGACTTATACATTAAAAGAAAATATTCCAAGGAAATTGCCAGGATATTCTCCCCTGAGTCTATCCCTAACTGATGCTTCTGTCTGATCAGTGTCCTGGGATATAGGCTAAAAAGTACACACCAGGCTGGAATTCTGCCCTCCAACACATTTTACCATTCTACCACAAATAATTTCAAACTGCAAGATGCATAAACCAGCAGACATTTAGGAATATAAGGTAAACATCAACTATAAGTGAAGCTCAGAAATCTTCCTTTAGTGATCATTAGGGGTGACCATATTGGAAATGCTACTAAAATCATCCCCTTGATTTCAAACTTCTATTGTGTTAACATCTATATCATAAAATTGAAACATTCTAATGGTGTATCAGTTCCCTTTCCATATTTTCCTAATAAAAACTCAGTATTAACATTTTTTCTTTGCCATGCCATGCTCCACATTAAAAAGTGTTTAACAAATATTTGCTAATATGTTTTTCTTTAATGCAGAAGTTACCTTTAAGAGCCTTTCTTCATAGGAGCAAAGTTTTACTTGCCAACACATGGGCCACATCCTTTTCGAATTCCAAATTATTTTAGAAGAATATTAGTCTCTTCAAGGAGATTGGCTATGGATGACTAGCTTTCCCATAGGACAGCAGATTTCTCGGCTCTGGCTCCAGCTCAGACGATGTGAAATGATTCAGTGTTTCTGTCCAGTGCACTGTTGATGGTGCAGCTCCTCCACTCATGGCTACCTGAGCTGCTCAAGCTGAAAAAATACACCTTTTCCTAAGACTAGAAGGTCAACCAACAAGAACAGAGTTATAGCAGCAAGTACAGAGATTAAATAGCATAGTTTTGGACCTTCGCACCAAAAAATAGGTTCATATTCTCTTTCACGCTTGGAGGAGAGCAGCAAATTGAACTATCAGCCATTCGAGTGACAGTGCTGTACCCAGTGCCGTGATGCTATAGGACTTTTAGGGCAGGCAGCTTTCATCTTTGCCCTCAGGTTGCTTGCAGTTTGCTGAGGGAGGCGGATGATCAGTGTGCATAATTATAGTGAACATGAGATTGTAACACAATGATAGAAGAGATAGCGCATGAAACTCACTGTGGTGTTATTTGTCAATAAGTAAAAGGGATATAACCCGTCAGGGAAGAGAGAAACGATGCTGCGGTGCAACCAGAAGCACACTAACGAAGACTCCAAGGTAGAGATGAATGTGGCTCGTGTAGGACAGAACAAGCGAGTGTAAATTAAAAGAATTTTCAACCAGGAAGAGATGACTTCAGGAAGAAGTGTGGGAAAGGCAAAGCTGAGTGTCTTTCCCCTTTCACATCCCCACTGTTCTTTCAAACTCATTCAGTGTGTTGCTGGCTGACATGTCTCATTCTACCTGTGCCCTTTGATGAGTGATCCCCCAATTGCTACAGCTTCTTGAGTCATTAGTTCATCTTAATTCTTATATATCACCTATGCAATCTATTTTTTTCCTGACTGTTTGATCATATAAGGTTCATTGTTTATGATTATGCAGTTTATTCTGCTTATTGAAAGTTCTCTTGGATTATGTCTTTCTGATTTTAAACAGCATTAATGCCTACCAAAAACACTGAAGATCTCAAGTGATACCTGGACAGCACATCAGACATAGCTGTAGTTTAGAGGAAAAAGGCTGATAGGAGTACGCTATTCAGACAGACTGAGCAAAACATACCAAACTACATTAGAGTAAAAGGACTCACTGCCAACTTCGAAATATAGAAGTTTTCTAATGTCTAAATGGGTAAATGTTTCTCTAATTTCACCGAATTTCAGGATTTTCCCTCTCCCAACAATACCTGGTTACAAAATGGTGCTCTTTAATCTCACTCTATCCAGAATGATGACAGATTCCTGTTATTTATAAAGGGAGGAGTTTTGAGCTTCCTAAGAGAGTTCTGCCACGTTATCTCTGTTGTCTGGTCTGCTGCTTCTTTAATTTCTTTGATTATTCCCGTTTGGCACTTCACATTCTCTTAGACAAACATTTTTCTTGAATTGCCCATTCTGTATATAAGACCTTCTCTGTCCTCCTTTTCTCTGCCTAATGTCACATCTCCAGGACGACACCAAGATGAGAGCTCTTAAAGATGATTGATTCCTCTCTGTACAAGAGGACAACTGTAGAGCTGAAGGCATATACCCATTGCATATGTGACTGAGGGGTGTGTGTGTGTGTGTGTGTGTGTGTGTGTGACTCCTGACAACAACAAAAATCATTCATTACCTAACCATGTGCTGTTTGAAAATAGTTTACTTCTAATTTTTGGGTCTAGAGGCAATTTATTCTTAAAAACTTTAATTCAAAAACTGGATGTAGCTTCCTTTCTCTTTTTATAAGTCCAAATAGGAGCTCCTGGAGAGTAGCAAGAAAGTTCCTTTTCCTAAGAGCATCAATCCAGTTGCTTCTCTAATCCCTAAATTGAAAGGTTTACGCCACAGAAGTAGTACAACGATCATGAGTACTGTTTACTGTTTTGTGCTAAGTCTTACTGAATAAAGTGAATTGCATAGTTAGGCATTTTAGGATTGGTGTAAATGGGAAGGAAGGCACCTTTGATAAAGCTGTCGTCCTTCCAGGCCTATGATGGACAGTACACTTTCCTTTGAAAAGGGGCAACATACATGTGAGTTTCAAAGAAAGTTCTCTGTTCTTCAATTAACTATTATTTTTAATAGCAGATTACACTGTTCAGTCTGCCTTGGGCCTCAGCTAGTAACACTGTGTTCAGTGGCTGCAGTTAAGAAAGCTGACTTTGAAAAGAACATTTTCAAAGTGGCCATTCAGCCAACAGGAACATGTTTCACCTAGGAGCAGAGTGTTTGAAAGACAAACTTTGAGTACAAATCAGTCACCACTAACATCTTTTGGAGCGCATTTCTCTTTTCCATGGCTCACCTTATCGAATAAGAGTTATTATGTTTGACATTCTCTCAGACTCTTTAAGAGAATGAAGATATTAACAGACATTAGGTGGCCCAGGACAGCCAGGACACTCATGTCAAGGAAAACCAATCCTAAACAAATGGCAAATATCTTAAGACATCCTTAAGTGTACCACAAAATTGTGTCAAACTATTAGTCACTTAAATACTAAATGCATTTATAGTACTGGCTGGAAGAGAAAACATTAAGTGTGTGAGGTAAAGAATGGGGAGGCATGGATATTTTCTTGCTGAGAATTACAGTGTTAGATTCAGGAAAAATGGGGGGGGCATGTAGGAAGACAATTCTAGTCCTAGTCACCTGAAAAGTAACTGATTCAACTCCAAACTTAAAACCGCATAGAAGGAAAGGGAAGTTCTCCAGTGTTCAGGGAATTCATATAAAATAAACTTTTCAATCTGGACCTAGAAAATAGACCTAGGTTGGAAAGGATTCCTTGATAATGTCAGAAACTACTGAAAATGTGTTAAAATAATTTATAGGGTCCAGTTGTACTTGATCAGATGATTAACGGCATTCCATCTGCTTCCTAAATAGTCCCACCTTCCACGGATTCCTCTGAAATTTTGCCATTTCAGTCAAGCTGAAATTTATTAGCACCCACTTACTATGATTTACATGTGGAATGATTTGCATGCCTCTTTCCTAAGCTATTTGCATGCCTTTATTAGGAATGCAGCTTATTTGGGGGCACATTTGATTTATAAGCATTTGACAAGTCTGCCCTTCTATTCTTTTTTTTTTCCTTTTGATTTATGAAAGGGCAGAGTTATGTTCCTGAGCCTCATTCATTCCCCTGAGAATTAATTTTTTTAACTAAAATCTTTCCATTTGGTTAAAAACTTACAACAAATTAGATTCAAGTCCTTTTCTTGGCTACAATAAAAGCAGTAGATAGAACCTGGTCTTCTCTTTGGTGAACGTTGAGTTAGATGAAGCTTGTACTCCGGTGCCCACAACTCAGTGCCTATGGTACCTTCCTGCGTCCTGCTATCAGATTACAGAGATGTCACATCCTGTTGTTTGCCCACATAAAGTATTCCCCCTATTTTGTCTCTTTATTCCTTTTCCCACCTTCAGAGGCTCATTACTCACTGGCCTGTCCTTAACTGTCACAGGAAAATGAGTAATAAAATTATACCATCAGAGGGAGAGCCATGCCCGCCTCCATGAGACAGCTGGGATTTCAAATGGGACACTTAGAGAAACAATGCCTTCATTATAACTTCATAATTTATAATGAACCATTCACATACATTATCTAATTTGATTCTTAAAACATTCTTCAAGTTAATTATCCTACATATTTCAGTTTTACATGTGGAAAAATTATGGCAAAGGAAACAGAGGTAATTTAGGGGGCAGGCACTGGCTAACAGACTACTCAAGGCCTTGTCACCCATCCCTGAGTGCTGGAGGCTCCCCAGCTCTGCACTGGGTCCTTAGTGCCAGGAATGATCGTTTTATTGTGAGGCTTTGATTGTTGGAGTGGGCTCTCAGATTCATTTGCTTCTGAGCTTGGCCGCTTTCTTGTGTATTTTAAATCAAATTACCTAGCTGGCTTTTTACTGTCAAAAAGTGAAGGAGAACAGAAAAAAACACTTTAAGAAATGGTTGGGTGAAATTATAGGAGAACCTTTACTGTAGGAGGCGATCTCATGAGTCTTCCTGCTTACATCAAACAGCCCACAGCAGGTCATTCTCTACAGCTTCTCCAATCAGCCTAGTTCCATTTTTAGTCTCCCTGTTCAGTGACCTTGTCCTGTGGCACAGCCAGACAATATTATAGGAGAAACTGGAACAGTGCGAGTCTAATTATACAATTACATATTCATTTACCCCCTAGAGAGTGTAAGACTTTTCTAGGCACCAAACAAGAAGTGGTTGGCCGGAAGCTCATTTTGAAAGATTGTCTCACCTCCACTTGGTGAAGCTGATCTAAATATGGCACATACAATTATCAGCTGAGCAGCACTGGTGGGCTTGATGAGAAAAACAAAATCTCATCATACATGTAAAATTCACAAAAATATACCCTGAATTAGAAGCTTACCATCAAATGTGCATAGTTTGGCCAGCTCCATTTTATCAGAGTAAGTGAATATGTCCAGATATTTTGTTTGAACAAATCATCTTCAGGACTAAATTCCAGTTTTCTCTCATGCTCCTTTTTCTTTGTTTGTGATATTAATGGAGAGGACATAATGTGAAAGAGTATGGTGGGAGAGAAAGGGAGAGAACAAGAAAGGGAGAGAGGTGAGCGAAAGTAGTTGCCTAAATTGTCTTTCTTCATGGTACCATAACTTAGCCCATTTACTTCTGCTGCAATAATAAACTATAGACTGAGTAAATTATACAAAGCAGAAGTTTATTTGGCTCCCGTGCTTGGCACCTGGAGTCCAAGATGGAAGGGGCATGTGGATGAGAGCCTTTTTGTTTCATTAAAAGCTGGGAGACACAAGAGATGACCTGCAAGAGAGAGCTGGCTTTTCCTCCAGAGCCACTCCGGAGACACTGAGCTTCACACAGACGTTAACCCACCTTTGATGTTGGTGCCCTGGTGACCTCATCACTGCTGAAAAGTGACAATTAGCTGTCAACCTGCTTCAGGAGGAGCTTCACACCATGGCATACTGGCATGTACTGGTGTTGGAAATGTGGCCTAACATGCATTTCTGTAAATGTCTCAATAGTAAATATCTTAAGCTTTTCAAGATACAAACTATTTCATTCTCTACTCAGTTTTCCAGATGTAACAGAAAAGCAACCATAGAAAATGTGTAAATTCAGAGGCCTGTCTGTATTTCTGTAAGACTTTGTTATAACATAGCTCTGGGATGGATGTGACCTGCAGTTGCTTTTTTGCAATCTCTTCTCTAGGCTCCACAATGTATTGAAAGGCCTGGTAATATATTTTAAGAAAGAATAGGCTACATTTTTTTCTTTTTCATTATTACTATTCTCAAAATTGTCATAATTAATTATGGGAGTTTAATGAGCTTAGTATGTCTCTCTGAAGTTTAGTCTGAAAATGCCACATTAGAACACTGCTAAAAAAAAACAAAAAAAAACAAAAAACGACATTTCCTTGAGTGGGCATTAAATGTATTTAAGAAATTCATAACCTCCCCCCCTTTTTATTTTTTACCATTTATTATCTTTTCCATTGAACAGTTGAACGTCATGGAGCATTTCTGTGATTACAAGCAGACAGAGCCCTCCACATTTCCGAAAGTCACTTTTTCCTTGTACCAGGATGCCCATGGCTTTTGCCCCATCCATGTCTGTCCTTCAGCAATCTGGCACTGCGTTATAGATCATGCTTCCCCGACAGGAGGGTAGGCTTCGGAAAGGGTGGTCACGTTATCAATTGTACCGCGTGTCTATAGCACTGAGCATCTATGAGATTTTGGAAGCTGATCCCCTTGTCACAGTTCTTATGGTGCCTTTGGGAACGTTCTGCACCAGCTGAACCACACAAGTATCCAAAATATAATTTCTATCGTATGCAGTGTTCAGATCTACTTGGCCTGGGTCGGTCATATAGCTTAGTAGATTAAAGTACCTGCGTAGGTGAAGCGCAGAGGCCATGGATCAATTCCCGGCGCGTTGTGCCGGTCGCGCCCCTGCGGTACGCTGAGACAGTGATTGAGACTGGATATGGGGGCACGCGCCTGTAATCTCAGTGCTTCGGAGGCTGAGAACAGGGGAATTACCACAAATCCAATCAACGTAGTGAGGCCCTGTAGGCCCTATCCTAAAAATACAAAAAATAAATAAAATAATAATAATAATAATAATAATAATAATAATAACAATACTTGGCCAATCTGCCCTGTCCTTGAGAGAGCTTGAGTCTCCAATGAATCTTGGTATTGTCCATACCTCACAATTAGATAGACAAAACAATTAAAATGGCTTCACAGAAAAAGGCATAGTTGCCATTGTTATCGTGGTCTGCGTACAATGCTCTTCCATCAGCCGAGTAGGATGTCAGTAGGGCAGTTTGCCTTTGTGAGGACAGAACAACACTTATTATCAGAATCAAGGGAAATAGTTTGAAATAAGCCCAAACAAATGAAGCAAAACCTTGCATTAGAAAGCTGTAACCAGCACAGGTGCTTTCTCATGGGCACTTTGCAAACACATGGCCTATTTGAAAATGCTCATTCCATCCCCTCAATTTTTCTACCTTCATTCCTTAATAATTAAAGAATCAAATCCGTGATGATGATAACAGGACCCCATGCCTTAAGTGACCGTCCCCATCTGCTCCTCATTCCCCACCTGAAGCTATCATCTTCTTTCTAGACTGTCGCCTGGGACAGCTGGGAAGCTGAGAGAAAGCTCATAAATACAAGCTTTCCAAATGCAGCCAGACGGTTGCAAGAGCTGTAATGGACTGGAGGGGTTCTACCTCCTGGGGTATTGGCTGCACTTCTTTTCATGACGATGTGTTTGCTCATTCAGTGCTCCCACTGCTTCTTCAAAAGTCGACAGTATGGTTTTCTCATTTTCAGATTTCTTCTAGCAGCAATATCCTCCTTAAGCCTAAACAACGAGAGAAGCCTTAGGTCTCTTTCCCATTTTATCATGTTAGTAGAAAATATATGTATTTCCTAAATATATGCAGCATAGAATTATCTGCTTTTATGATTAATGCTAAGACAAATTGCTAACTTAAAAATGGTACAAGTTTGCTAATACAGGAAAAATGAAGGAAAGCAAAAATGTATGTTTTTAGAGCCTCATACCAAGGAATTACAGGAAAAACTAGATGTTGGAGATAGGCAGAAGATTCCCTAACACTAAGTATAGGTAAAAAGATGAAAGAGCATGTACAAGAAAAGCCACATGGTGATACAAAAGAAAATCAAGCTAATGGAAGTTATTAATACAACTATAGGTGTACGACAAAAGGAATGAGTGGATAATGGCTCAAATGGTAGACCTCTAATCACCAAGGTGTGGTGCTTGATTCAAGATTTTAAATAGTTCTGAATGTCATTATATTCTTGTGTTGTGATGCTGAGAAAGATTAGCCAGAACCCACACTTGAGGATCCAACAAGATTATCCATCAGACACTCTCTTTTGCCTCATAAGAATAATCTTATTTTTCTTCTGGTTAAACATATCCAACTTTGTTTAATATTGCATGATCATTCACTCCTTGGATTTTTCTCCTACCCCGTGATGAAATGCAATTAGTCTAAGTAATCATGACCATTTATCCTGCTTGGAGTTCACTCAAGGGCGTATGACACAGCCATAGCTCACCAGTGGTATGAAAGGAGACCGCCACTGGAAAAGCACCTTGCCCAAGGTTAGCACAGTTGTAGCTCGGTCAAATTCCAAACCCAGAAAAATCTCACTCTGTCTTCTTTTCACAATCAAAAAGATAGAATGAAAGTTTTCGCTCTGACTTTATGGTAAGTATTTTTAAATTGCAATGTGAGAAAGAAAACCTTGGAGAGCTTGTTAAATGCAGGTTCCAAAGCTCCACATTAGCTTTATTATTGTATTCTTCAGGTTACAGTGATCTAAGTGAATCTGAGATTATATCATGTGATACAGCACTAGAGAGGATTTATTGAATCTTACTTTGTGAACACAGTGGAGCAATGGGCAATTGCTTTTCTCTGTTGCACACAGTGGCATTGTTTAGCTGTGAAATTACATTAATTATTTATTATTTAGACCTGCAGAGGTAAGGATATGATTTTAAATGATTTATGTTTGTGAATAATAATGTTGCTTATTAAGTATATAGCTATGTTCTTGAAGTAACTGCTGGAGTAGTCATTGAAGATGTTAAATTTGTTATTTAGTATTCTAGAAGAATTCTGTCCAATAGAAATCTGTGAAATGGTGGAAATATTCTGTTATTTGAAGTGTCTAATTTTATGGGAGGTTCATTTTTTTTGTTTGTTTTTGGTCCTGAGAACTGAACCCAGGGCTTCCAAATTGCTAGGCAAGTGTTATATAGCTGAGCCAAATCCCAGCTTGAAGTGTTTCACTTTATTAGCCTCTGTTTATGAATGACTTTTTCAACTTAAAATTTGATTGACTATTATCACCTAACGTAGACTGTCGGCTATTAAGCTGTTCTTTTAGCAACTGAGAAGATAGATAATTTTACTTATTTTTCATTTATTTCTATGTAAGTTAAAATGATAACTAGTGTCTACAGCATATACCTGAGAACTAGCATTACATGTGTACAGTTGGGCCTTTTAGAAGCTCGAGAAATTGTTTTCTTATTGATAAGCCCAAATTGTAGAATGGCCTACACCATTAATTTTGCTTCTCTTGAAAATCTAACATATGGTTCTAATCCTTTCTATTTGTTAGGGTGAAGCGCTGGTTGCACATCCATATGATTCCCTAGATACCCCCTCTTTGTGAGACAGTGGAATGTCCTTGTCAGATATGTTCAAGGAAGGTGGCCTCACAGAAGCTGCCAAACAAAAGGCTGGCATCAGGAGGAGCTGCCGCGGTGCTCCCAGGCCAGGAGCACCTTCGGATAGAGGATAGCTCATTCATTATTCTGAAAGATTAAGGACCAAATGCCTCATTAGAGAAACTGCAAGCTGAAAAACAGATAACAGCTGGAGAATAGGAAAAAAGTCATTTGTAGATGAGGAAGTAGTGAGGGTAGGGACTAATTGGTTCTATACTGAACAGGGCTGTCTCTCTTCCCTGATCACCTGGGGCCACATACTTACCAACGGTGCTCACACATTTCCAAATTTTTTGCTGTAATAGTCAGGTAGTACTTAGCATTAGAATCCTAATGGAATTAATAGAAATGACAGATTGTTCAATAAATCACACACTGGTCTCTTCCATTTGAATGAGAATTGACTGGCACATGTGATTGATTAATTTTGACAAAGCCATATGAGTTCAAATCATATTCCTTTAGCTCATACTTGCAAACAAATCCTATTATATCCTTTTTTTTAAGTTTCAGCACTGAGTTCTTTTTTTTTCCTCACAAAAACATTGGAGGTGTGAATTTGGATTAATTTTCAGTCTGCCTTCACTTGTTGTGTAATGTTGGTGAAATAATTAACCTTTAATAGGTTTTATTATTTGTGAAGTACTTTATTCTTCAAAATTTTAAATCCCAGACAACAAAAGTTTCTAGAATGGAGCCATTACCCTCGATATAGTTTTAACAAACTCCTCAAATATTTCCCATTTTATATATTTGTAGTATTATTTGTACAAATGCTGAGCAATTTTATGCACCATTGTGGTTGAATTAACTGATACCTAGACAGCCAGCTTGATGTTCTTCCTAGGTATGTCTGTAAGAGTATCTTCAGGGAAGATCAACAATTGAGTAGGCAAACTAAGTACATAAGTTCACTCTTACCAATAAGAGCAGGCATTGTCCAAATACTTGGGCTCACAGATAAAATGAAAAGGTAAACGTGGAGCAAATATTGCTCTCTTGTGAGATCTCTTTCAACTGTGTGAGACCTTCTCAATAAATATCTAACAGAACACAACCCACTGCTATCTTAGTTGGAAATATGCATTTAATTTTTACACCAGTCACAGTTGTTGGTGAAAAATGTCAAAGGTCTTGAAACTTTCAATGGACCTGGTTCCTTGAAGGAGCTGGTCAGTGTTCAGACGAGGGTTGCTGTCAGATCACATAGTGGAGCACGGGCCTGGTAGTCAGTGTGAACTCAGTCATCATTTGGTCCTCTTAACTTGGAGCAGCAAATCCTAAACTGCACACACTATAGTGAGGCTTACTCACCATGCATGTGGGAAAATACTGTGAGAAGAGTAAACTTTCATTTGCATGCACAAGCTTTATCCTAACATAGTACAATGAAAGATATCAAGGAAACTTGATTACCAGCAGTACAGAGGACCAACACGAGACAAACAAACCAAGACCAATTATTCAGTCTGAGGATAAGGAAGGGAACATGGATGCTTGAAGGATATTAGTATTACACACTTGGAGAGGAAAAAAAAAATCAAGATACAATTTGACTATACCCTTGCCCTAAGTTTACACACTTACTGTCAGTCTAAATTCCACAAGGTTAGAGGGCAGGGTATATATACCAAAAGGTTACGGCACTGGATTAATGTCCTTCCTCATCAGACCTGATTTAGATCTGGTGAACGCAGTGGTAAGAAATGAAAGACGTTTAGGTGATGAGTAAAACATTCAATGTAATTCAGTGCTTGGAATACTCAAGAAAGAATGTGAGGTCTCCTGGCTCCTATTGTGTAGCCTTTTATTGACCTAGCCCTGTTATAAAGAGTAGATTAGATCCAGTTGGTCATACTCAGAACAGTATTAGTGTACAAGGAAAGGGATAATGGTGTGATACTACCCCTGAGATCATAACCTTGGGAATAAAAGAAAAAAAGTGGAACCAGGGTACTAACCATTCTCAGAGTTCTGATGAGGCTGACAAATCAAGAGCTGTTACTGCAGATGTTGCTCCAATAAATGCGATATTACATATGCAAATGGGATGCCCAAGTCTGATTTATAGTATTGTATCCTGACCTCAATCAAGTCTCCAAACAAACTGGTATACAGATTTGAGTTTTTGTCTGGTGTTATCCTCACTCTTTGGTGTATGTAGATTCTCCTTGCTTTCATGTTTTGACCTTGCATTTCCCTCATGACAGAAAGACTTTAAAATAAGGCTGCCTTTCCTTATGGATTTCCATTCTCAAGTGCCAAAATTTGGTGGGTTGGCTTATTCTAATCTAGCTGGACGCATCATAATATGTGGCAGAAACATTCTACCACTCACAATATACCCCCCCCACACACACACTCAAAAGATCCATTTTTTTCAGACATCAATTGTATCTCAGCTGAATACTCTTCTGGAGGCAGAAAGGAAAATTCTCCCAAACAGACACAAGCAAACCCATCAGAAAATTGCCAGGGGGCCAGGGAGATGACTCAGTGGAATAAGCACTTCCCTGGCAAGCACAAGTACCTGAGTTCAATCCC
>NDGN011145514.1:0-15507 GCA_002564285.1 Tympanoctomys barrerae | reverse complement strand
AATTTGGTTTGAAACTGTCTCATTGCTATTTGTTTATCAATAAAATTATGGGAAAAAAAGTACTGAAGAAAACACTTTGGTCTCTTGTCCTTCCAGTATGAGGATTAGTAAGTTTTCATTGATTTTCAACCTGAAACATTAAACGGAATGTGAATGTAACATGTATTGCTTCACATGTTTCTATTTGTTTTCAAATGTGCCATTCTTTGGCATAAGTGCCTGTCTAGAGACACAAGGTCCTGAGTTCAATCTCGAGTACCAAAACTAAAAATGAACAAAACGGCTGGCAAGATAGCTCAGCAGATTAAGCCCTGCTTAGATAAGCACAGGATCAGGGATCCACATGGCACACTGAGGCAGCCACCAAGACAGGTCCTGGTGGTGCGTGCCTGTGATCCCAGCGCTGCAGGGGCTGAAAACAGGAGGATCACTATGAGGCGAAGCTGCATAATGAGACGCTGTACCAAGCACTTAAAAATAAACAAATGTGCTGTTCTTGCTTAAGATACATTCTTTATACATGAGAAATATAAGCATTCATTTTTGATGGGATATTTGACAACAAAATAGTATAATTCACACAATATTTCTGTATAATAACATTCTGCATTCACCTGACTAACTTGTGTAGAGTGCCTGTCACAGTACTATTTCTCTATTCAGAGTATAGCTTGAATAACTTAGGAATCTCTTAGAAATATTGTGTAATTAAGTCAAATTCAGATCCTGTAAAAAGCAAAATAGCCATTAAAGTGTAATTTTATTTCATGATAAATACAGTGTAAAACTTAAGAATTAAACACAAGATGATCATGCATGATATTTTGTAGGAAATTAATACGAATTTCAAAGATGTTTTGATATTGCTAAAATACATTTTGCTTTAAAAAGACAGTTAAATCATAATGAAGCTCTAATTAGACTATCTAAAATTCCTCTGTGATAAGTGACATCCTTATATTCATATTTAAAAGTACCACATTTTTCCCTCTTACCCTCTGAAGGATTAGTTTGTGTCACAGAATTAATACTAAAATGTTTTAAAGATTTCTTCACTTTCCTCACTTATTTTTAAAGCATATAGAACATTTCATATAATATAGAGAAATAGAAAGTTCATTAAGCCAAAGGTTATGCAACTATAAACTGAACCCAATTGTAGGGCGTCATTTCAAAATATTCTATAACATAATTAAAGCAGCAGTTACCCAACTTCATGATTAACAGCCAGAGGCATTCATTTTTTTAGTGCATCACATAATTTTTATCTAAAAAATTATCCCTTTACATTTCCACCAACAGTTTTGATGGATAGCAACAAGAAGTATTTGTACTATAATTTTTCAGTGCGTTATAATAAAGTGAATGTTTTCTAAATGTCATAGTTTAAATTTCATGGGGCATGAAATCTCCTTTGAAATGAAATTTAAAGCCTTTTTCAAATAAGACTAATCTTATAGTCAAAAACACTTTATATTCCCAGACATTATTAACCTTGGAGTATGGCTTGCAGCATGATAATACTTCCTGACACATTAAGATTAAATTTGTCTTTATATAATTATGTTAAAGAATACATTTTAAATAGATAAGATTGGAGGAGAAATGTGTACAATAGTAGGATTCCCATTTACTAATAATAAATTTAACTGCTCATCATTTGTATAGTAATGTTAACATATTTGAGCAGCTTTCTTCTAAAGGAAACTATTTATAGATCAAGCATTGTGCTTTGTGTCAAAATGGTAACATTGCATAACGATATAAAAAGAGATGGTATTAAGTTAACTGCTTTTAAGTTTATAAATGCACATAATAATAACATTAACTTTTTATTGGTAAAGAGCAAAATCCTTTTCATATAACCAGAGCTATTTTGGTATACCCTGAAATGTCTTAAAATGTTTAAAAATACATTAATTGTACTTTGAACAGCATGTTTCCACAGTTTGTGTTTAATTATTTTGGCAAGAATAATGCATGGATATTGGTCATTTTTATCAGTACCAAAACCACTTCTTACTTAAAAGACAACAGCCCAATCATATTTTTATGTGCTTTAAGACTGCATTGTAATGGCTCAGTGGACTAAGCGCCTGCTTTGGCAAGTGCAAGGACCAGAGTTCGATCCCAGCAGGACCAGGGCACATTGAGCCAACTAAGGAGTCCAGGCATGGTAGCACACCCTTACAATCCCAGCACTGGAGAGGCTGAAAACAGGAGGATCATTTCAAGTCCCAGCTGTACCAAATACATAATTGAAAAAAATATAAGTGAGATAATATAAATAAATAGACTTTACAATTGTAGTGATGATGGAAAGTATCGTTATCTTTTAGAATTTTTTTCCATAATTGTAAGACTAGTAGCAATGCCATTGTTATAACCCTGATGGTTTAAAAAATGATCAAGCCAGACCACAAAAAGGGGCAAGAAGGAGACTGGCGTATCAACCACTCCTCTGCCCCCAGAAAGAAAACAAAGACTCTTGTACGACAATAAATATTCTATTCTGATCCCTGACTTCCACCCCTTCCTTCAGGCCACTTTCACCCCAATTGTTTTTCCCTGAGTGACACAATTTCTGACTCTTCTGTGGCTTTGGCCCCACCTGGTGGTTCATAAAGAGAATAGATGACCAGACGCTCCAATCTAGAAATCTGCATGTGTCCAAGGGTTATTATGTGCGTTTCTGGTGGCTTGATACACTTCGACCATAATTCAGCGAACACAACACAATAAACTTTTGTTTCACCCAGAAAGACACTCCCAGAAGTCCCTTTTGTTCTTCCTGTTTTTAGGCTATCGGCGTATCTTCTGAATGGCATCGAAATTATCAGTCTTATCATTGAGCTCCTGCCCCTCCATGTTATACTTAAAAACCAAAAAACACACAACTGTTTATACATAATATTATACTATTAATAATCTGACTCAAAGAAAATAAAAACTATGGACTATATTTTAAACCTTCAAAGAAATTGAACCTGCCACCCTATTCTTTACAAAACTGGCCACCTCTTATAAATAAAACACTATTTGTCAGATCCAGGATTAAGAAAGATCAAGGGCTTTTGCATTTTTATCTTTTGCTTGTGTGTGTGTGTGTGTGTGTGTGTGTGCGTGCATGTGTGTGTGTGTGTGTGTCCTTTCAGGGACAATTTGTGTAGTGTGGGGTGTGTGTGTGAGTGTGTATGTGTGCGTGCACAGGCACACACTAGCTTTATTTTCTTACTTAATATTCAGAGCATCACTTTCATTAGAAAATGATCTCCAACTTCCAGTAAACCAACTTAAATTAACCTTGGTTTAAATTGGATACTGCTTATATTAAAGCCTTTTATCTTTATTCTCAGTTTAATTTCCTCCAGTAATAGAACATTTTGTTTACCACTCCAAGCACAAAGACTCAAGTAGCGATCCACAATAAAAATACTTATACCAACGTATTCCTCTCAAAGAGCCATTTATACATTTTAATGTTTTAATACGCATTTAAAACCTTGATTATATCCAAGGGCATTAATGCTACACCACAGGTCACCTTTGTTCAAACTAGTTAAGGTCCAGGAAAGAGGTATTTGAACCCTCTAAAATAAGTTTCTGCAGCCAACGCCTCTACCCAAGTCTACCATTATTACAATATCACTTTAATTGTTTTAAACACAAACAATATTTACAACTGAATCTTGGAAAATAAAAGCCTTGTATTTAATTCTCTAAATTTAAATAAGTATTTTTAATTTTGTCTCCCAGCAGTGCCCCATAAAACATTATGAACGAGGGAATTCCAGAAGAATTTCCCAGATGGTTGCGGAAATGAGATATACAGCCTGGAAAAGAGATGACTCAGGCATTTGCCACCCTCATTGGGCTCTCAGCTTAGGGAAAAATGACTTACTAATCACAAGCACTAGATACTCTGCGCTACTTGTTCTGCCCGACAGAATTACCTCTGACCTGGGAGGGACAGCTAAAGTGTTCATACTTCAGTAAGTCTTTCCATCTCTTTTACTAATTTGACTTCTGAGTACAACTCCTGAAATGGACTTGAAAGCATGAACAAAACATGTTTAATTCTAGCATTCAGTTCTATTGATCAGGACAATTTTTTAAGGTTAATGCAATTTTGTACTCAGTCGAGAGCTATTTTTACTTTTTGGGAAGAAGTTGATTCCTCTCACATAGATGCATCATAATATGCACTATGGAAAATGTAATTATATTGTATAAAATATTTTCCAGAACAGAGAAGGAAATCAACAGGAGCTTAAAACCATGATTTTCTGAAATTATATATACTGAGATCTTACTTGTGGCATGTAGATTTTCAAACAAATTTGTTTTTGTCAGAAAATTATGTCACCAAATTATAATTATTCAAAATTATTACAATGCTTCATCAAGTACACAGTTATGCAAAGTCTCGATAGAAGATGCTAATGTGACATGGAGCACATTTATTATAGTGGCATTTACAACTGTGAAAATGCACAATACCAAGATATTATTTGACAGCTATTTAAAAGCATGCCACAGAAACAATGGGGTTGTTTTAAAGATGGGCTGATTTGAAAACTTGCAACATATCATATGACACAGATGGAACTGTGCAAGTCATTAGAGTCACCAGAATTTTTCAGAACACGTACAAGGACACGTTGCACTGAGGATTGAAAGACATCGTTGAGATGTGACCTATAGTGGCAGGTTTCTATCACATATTGTTCATGGATGCTTTATGATCAGCAAAATAGACAAGTGAAATTGGTCATTAGAGAATGAAGACAATGAATCACATTTTTTAAACTATGAGCTGTTCAAGGTGCACTGGCTTTATATTCCACAATATCTTTCCTACAAAATCAAATAGAAATCTATTATTGACTATCACTGTCTAGTGACTATCTACTTATGATCAAGTTTTGTAATTGAATTAGCACATTCGCCTCTCTATAGACATAGACTTGGCTCTTAATTGTGAACACCATTCAAATAGCTGACCAAATTCATCAAGTTTATGAATACCGGCTGGGGAGATAGCTCAGTGGCATAAGTGCCTGCCTGGCAACTGCAAGTTCCTGAGTTCAATGCTCAGTACCAAAGGCATAAAAAGTGTCATTCCACCCTCAATAGTCTTTCCCAATATTCTGAAAATGTATACATTGCATCTTTTTAAAAATCTCTTTCATTTCTAGTAAAACCTAAAAAATGAAAAGATTAACCTCTCTCTCATAAAGTTGTTGAGTGCCTATAACATATGTCCTCTATCTTGTTAAAGTAAAAAGGCTGTTCCACAAATGCTTAAGCTGCTCTACGAACTGTGTTAAAACCAAACAGGATGTCAAGAATGCATCTTAAAATCTTCTGCTTAATATTACCTATGTTAAGCTTCTGAAAATATACATACTAATTAATGGGACCATGTAACAGATCTAGGAGATGTTTAAAAGCCTATGACAGCAAAATGTGATTGGGACCTCATTAAGATTAAGATTATGCACTGAGGAATGTAGGAAATTCTCTCATTGGAAATGGCACACAATTTCACTTCTACTGCAAGAAAATATACTTCTAAGGAATAACTTGGCTAATGTCTCTTTCCACAAGGTAATTACCTTTTATGTTTTGACATGGATGACACTTGTTAATGGCAAAGACTTAAGGTGTTACAAATGCAGGCATCACTGTCAAATCCTCTCAATTACATAATGTAGGGTATTTTTATACTAGCATCACCATCATCAAAAAATTACTTAGCAAGTTACCCTGCTAAGAGAATTACATAAATGCTTTTTAGTAAGGAGGGTGGCCATACTGTGGAAAATAGCACTATTGTCAACACCCAGAGAAAAGGCCTAGGAACAGTGGAGAATAAGGTACTAAATCAAAACAATGGTAAGGATCAAGAGTAAGGGCACTCTCAACCTAAGCATGACATATATTTGTTGATGAGATAAAATTATGATGAAGTTTAATGACAAAGGTTACATTTAGTCCTACAAATATCTAACTATGGCCTGTCAAGTACATTTGGTTTATATTCATTTATATATTGATTTGTACTACCAATGTGCTTGATGGGAAAATATAATAGATTATATAGTGCAAGTAGCAAAATGTGTACATTGAATTTTAAATGTACTATTATTATAAAGACTAGGGGATTAATTTCCTAATTACATTTTAATACGAGTTGGCATGTTCAGAACACATATTGCTTATTGAAATGGAAGATGCCTTAGCAATATGCTAATACCATCCAAATTGGGCAGGTACAGTTGGATGTGGCCTGTCACTGTACACCCCCACACAGAGCTGAAAACTTCAGATCTCAATCCATCCATTTTTTTTTTCCATCAGGGACTTTATTGTGCAGAATACATGTGTACTTTTCATCTTTAAAACTACTTGCTCTGAACTCTGTCTAAAGCAATCTGTCAGTGTGATTTGTGGGAGCAGGCAGTCAAGTTTAGTATACAACTCTTTTCCATATAATTAATCACTGTGTTCCTTTCACATCCCAGAAGAAATAGGTTGTCAGGGTTGGAAATGCGTCATTTGCGATCAGATCCTGGAGTTAGAAGCCTTCTGGGCCTCATATTATCTGCTGGACTGTGCCTGGAAGTTTGAAAGAGCCCCAGCGTCCCTCAGTGGGCAGAACTGGCCCTGAGCCAGTAGTCAGAGATAGAACAAGGAAACACTTAAAATGGAGATGAAAGAAAAGGGAGAAACAAGCAGAAAGTAGAGCCCTAAGAGTGGGGCGTGGTAGAAGCAAAAGAAGCAGGAGAACGTGTATACTCTACATTGCGGAACATTTTTCTTTGTGCTGCACGATATGGGGCACAAAAGAAATTTCCGCATCTCTGCAAAAGCTTCAGAGAGAACTGACTTGCTCTAAGGAAACCCAGGCAAAGAGTTGCTGCAGCAGCCTGCAGCAACAACCAGTAGCAGCCACGGCCACCACGAACTGCACTCGCACTGTGAACGACAGCCTGGAGGCCGTATGCAGATATGTTTTCTGCTTTTCAGCCTTTAAAGCAAAACTTTAACGTAGTCATTTGTACTTACTTCACAAAAAAAGACCCAGAGGACCAGGCCACTTTAGTGACACACCAAAGGCAACAGTGGTTCTCACGGTCCCAGACGCCATACTCGTCCACTTCTGCATTTTGATACATTGATTTACAATATTCCTCCTTCACAGCATTTCTGAAGTAGGGAGGTAGGATTTAATGTTTGCGTTTAGAAACAAAGCCCCTGTGGAAGTGCTTCTGATTGATCAGTCTGACCTAAAAACCTGGTAAGCTCCACTTAAGGGGAACTACTTTTCATCCTCCCCTACCTGGAGCCCTGACTGGGCAGAGGCATGTACACCGGATCTATTTGTCCAGTTACAGAATTTGCACATTGCAAGATAGGTGCAGACGAGCATAGGGCTCGTTATTATTCAATCAGTGCTTTTTATTGTTATTCTTTAATTATTTTCTAAGTTACAGAAATTATTAATCAAATATGAGAGATAAAAATACCCCCTAAATCATAGGCAAATTAAGAAAATGTCCCTACAGCTAAGAACTAGAGCTGGTCTCTCCAGAAGCCAGATCAGCAAGGACATTCTCTGGCAAACCCCAGCCAGAACATGTGGTATCCCTTAGCTCCCATTGAAGGTACTCTCTCCAGAGCAGGAGGGGAGGCGGAGAGTACTTCACCAAAAGATCCTGTGTACCTCAAATTCTGTTGTACATAGTTCTATAAATGCTGCTGTAAAGGTAGCATGCTTAGTACTCTTTCTGAGTGTTTTTCTGGACTCTTCCCCACAAGCTGATGCTGCCATGGTGTACATATGTAGCAGAACCCCAATACCACATTTGAGAAAGGAAGAAGAGGAGGAAGAAGAGGAGGAGGAAGGAAAGAAAAGAGAACAACCCCCTCCGTAAGGAGGGAGGAAGTTGCTAAAGGCAACCTAAGGCAACTTCCACAGGGGCTTGCGTTATATTACATAGCTGTCCAGTGACAGCATGACCTAGCTCTGAGTGATCTTTTGCCATCAATCATGCCAGTCTCTACTCAGCTCTGTCATTCCCTTGCTTGGTGTCATAAGCATGGAAGAGGCTGAAAAAGTACAAATATTTCCTAATGTTTCTGTCGATGACCTCAATCTATTCCAACACCAGTAATGTAAGTGAGTCAAGATACATCTCTCTGGGGCCTGGATTCTAGGCCCCACTCCAGCGATTGCCTGCTGCTATTTAGCTAGTGAGAGCTGGTACATGGGCTGTTGATGTATGACTATCAGGTCTGGCAATGCCTCTCACTATACTTATAGGGTCTGACTGGCAGACACCCAATTAGAGCAAAGCCTGTAAGCATGAGATGAGAAGTGGTAACAGGAGCTTTTAGTAGCATTTGGTTTTCTAATTCCATGTACGTCCAGGACTAAGAATTCTCTTCTTAATATTGGGCCATATCTTGTCAGAGTCTTCTCTATTGTTACCAACAGTGATTTTAGCCATTTAGCATGAGTTTAACCCTGGCATACATTAGTCTGCTATTCTACTTTGCAGCAGACTAAGTCCAAGCTCTACAAAGGAATAGTACAGTTCAGTCCTACTCGCTCAAGCTCAGTGGTGTTCACTTCCCTCCTTGGTCCTTAAGTCAATAAAGTTATCTTTGGCTGAATCTACACACTGATGTGGAAAGGCTAGAAATCCACATTCCTGTTAAGCTAAGAGACATGGACTCTTGTTGTCTTTGCTTGGTTTCCTCATTCTATCAGCCACTCTCAGTGGCTAATTCAAGTGAATCCTAGGGCATGAAGGAAAAGAAGGAGGGCACACAATCTTTTCAACAGAGTCCCTTGCATAGAGGAATGATTTTTTACTACATCATGTTAAAAAGGAGTAAATATTGGCCAGGTAATTGTTCTGCTATATACAACAAATAAGCATGTTCCTTTAATGGGCAGCACAATTCACAAAAGCTAAATCTTTGAAGTGATCTATCTGTCCATCAACAGATGAATGGATAAAGAAAATCTGATATTTACAAGCAAAGGGGTGTTACAATGCCATAAAGATAAACTGCAGTCATTTGTAAGAAAATGGATTGAGACCATCATCTTAAGTGGAATCAATTAGACACACAAGTTTAAATATCATATGGTTCCTCTTATATGAGAAATGCAAATTATAAAGAAGAAAATAAAAGATAGATAATAGTAATGAGGAGGAAAAATCTTTATCAAATGGAAGGTAGATCAAGAGATGGAGGAAGAGGTATGGAAGGGGAGGAGCAGGAGAAGATGGGAATGAAAGAGAAATTAGAATGTGTTATGTTCATGTATCAGCTCCATACAAGGAATGGAAATATCATGCACTGCAAAAGTAAAAATTTCTAAAAATTAAAACATGTTACAGGAAAAAAATAAAGAGATCGGATCTGTGGAGAAGTGGCCACCTGTGAAAACAAGAAATGATTTCATTCCACTATCTTTAGCAATATGAACTGCTTGTTGCTAAACTAATGTAACAATGATTTTCATTATTAAAATTAAAATTAATGAACATGTTGAAAATCTGAAGACACCATAATTAATTATTTAATTATGCCTTGGCATTGTAGTAGTTGATACATTGTGTCAAATTGAGAAGTTAAAAGCTTAAGTAAATCAGCTGAAAGATTGCACACCATAGGCAATGGAGGCCCCTCTCTAAAGCATGGACGCACTACCCTAGGATGTGGCGGGCCCACCCTAGAATGACTTATTACTTAAAAGTTATGATGGGGAATTAGAGAAGCACAAAGCATTCCACTTCCTCAGAGGTGCTCAGTCTAGACAGTCAAAGTGAAAGGAAGATATAAAGGCTTGCTAGAAGCAGCAGCAGCTGTTCCTCCCATTGCTCTTCACTGTTTTCTGCCAACAGGAATGGCTGCCCTCTTGCATTTGCTATTCTGCCTTGGAGCCAGCCTGTTATGGATTGAAACCCCCTCTAAACATGAGTTGAATATATCTTGCCTTCCTTCATTTTGGCAGTTGGGTATTTTGTACCAACAATGAGCAAAAAGTAACTGAGACAGAAATTGGTACCAGGAGTGGGGTCATATTGAGCCTATATATGACAATGTAGTTAACAAGCCTGTGGGAATGGATTAAGGGAAGAGATAGGGAATGTTGAGAGATTTGCCTGAAAGAGAAGTCCTGGAACACATTTGGCTGCTCTATATGAGAGATTCTGGTCAGGGCTCAGGAGACTAGAATGCTAATCTTCATCATCATCATCATCATCATCATCATCATCATCACCATCATCACCATCTACCTGTAAAGACCAGGCTAGAGATGTTTCTGCTGAGAAGGACTTCATTGGTTGTTGGACTTCAGATGATATGTGGTAAAAAGTTTGTCTGCATTTTGTTCATGTCCAGGGACTTGATGAGACTGAGATTAAGCACAACAGACAGGTTAATCTGGCAAAAGAATTTTCAAGGCAAATGAATGTTGATACACAGATATGGCTATTGGTGTAGGCTTTAAGTCTGATTTATGTTGAAAATCAAGAGCAAAAAACCCAGCAGAATGATTTAAAATGTTGTGAGTTTGGCCAGAAAGGAAGCACCAGAAAGGCTGTGGACTGCAAAGATAGAGTTGAGAACTTCATTGCTCAGGAGGAACAGAATAATATAAAAGATATCCTGAGGGCATCACAGGAGGTAGCAGATCACCACCCACTGAAGCCTCAGAACTGTAAGGGTGAGGAAAAAACCACCGAGCACTATCTTCCAGAATGGAGGCAGCATCCACACCAGGTTCCAGAACAGAGTACTTGTTCCTTGTAATTGGAGTCAGAATGTGCAGGTATCCAGGTACTCAACCCTATAGCCAAGAGACCAAAAAAAAAAAAAAAAATCCTGGCTATACTGCTCCAGATGGTAGCAGAACATGGCATCATCCATGCAGTCTTAGTTTTAGGTCTCACTGCTGAATGTATAGTTCTGAGGTTAAGAAGACTTTAACCTACATTTCAGCAGGGATGGGAGGCCAGGCAGTGTGGTAGGACAATGAATAATACTGTGAATAAGAAGCTTATTCAGTGGAAACCCAACAAGTTGGAAAAAGCCAGCAATGTGGATTGTCTGAGGAAAGCTGCAAGGAGGAAGCAAACCCAGCCCTAGAAAAAAGCCATAAGAGCTACAACCAGCAGAAGTATGACAGAGGTAGAGCCACTTAGAGCTCATAATTTGCAACTGATTGCCTCAGATGCTGAACATGGAACCACAGAACTTAATGCTTGCCCTGCATGATTTAGGACTTGCTTTGGTCCAAGTGCTTTGTATCCTGCTATTCATACCTTTTGTAATGGTAATGTTTTTCTTGTGCCATTAAATGATGGAAGTGTTTAATTTTGGACTGGGGCTTTTCAGCAATGCAGAAATTGTTAGTACTTTGGCAACTGTTGCAGACAGACTAAATGTGTTTTGCATAAAGGGATGTGCATGAGTCTTTAAGGAGCCAAGGGGCAAAATATTATGGTTTTAATATAATACAATGCTTACTTACTTACAATGCTATCTTCAGGATAGTTAAAGCTGTGTTACAATGTCCAAGTTGTCACATGTTAAGAATAGGCTTGTCTTTGTATCTGGAAACTGGTTTGAAAAAATGTGTCAGGGGCTGGGAGATAGCTCAAAAGAATAAGCACTTGCCTGGCAAGTGCAAAGTCTTGAGTTCAATCACCAGTATCACAAAAAAAAAAGTCTATTGGCCAAGATTACAAGGGGTGGATTGTGATTGTAGTGTGGATACATTGTGTCAACTTGAGAAGTTAAAAGCTTAACTCAGTGATTCTACACTAGAGCATAAAGGTCCCTCCCTAGAGCATGGAGGTCCTATCTTAAGGTGTGGAGGGCACATCCTAGACTGATTCATCACTTAAAGGATATAAAAGGGAATTGGAGGAGGATGGAGGATTCCATTCCCTCGGAGGAGCACCAATCTTGGTAGTCAGGGTGAAAGGAAGGATGAGAACAAGCAGTGGCTCCTCTTCTCTTTGCTGTTTTCCACCATGAGGAATGGCTGCCCTCTTCCATGTGCTACCCTGCCTTGGAGCCAGCCAAGTATGAACTGAAGCTTCTATGAACTGTGAGTTGCATAAACCTTTCTTTCCTTAGTTTTGGGTTTTGGGTACTTTGTCCCAGCAACAAGAAAAAAGTAACTGAGACATGGTATATTTATTTTTTTAACTCTAATTTGTTTTATTTATTTAGTGTAGTATTTCAAACTATACTAATCAATTCATGTAAGCAATTATATTGCTATATGAGAATAGCTTACAACCATCTAAAAATTTTTATATCATTTGTCCTGATACCTGATGTTTCATTCATTCCAATGAGTCTTACAATATATTACTTTGCTTTGCTTTGCTTTTGCACCATATTGCAATTGTTGCACTATTATTTCTTGGTTCCTTGTTATTTTTAAGAGATATTTCCTTTTGTAGTCACTAGCTGCAATGCTATCTTCAAGATCTGAAATTCTATGTGGCGTCTTTCAAATATCTTTGCCAGCTTTTGATGGAAATCTTAATATCCTGGATATCTGTTTGTATCTATTTCACACATTCTAGTTCTTTTCTGTATTGTGCATTCATGTTTTCAACATTTTCCTATTTTCCTCTATTTTTCATCTATATATTCTTTTGATGTGCTGAGCAATTATTTCATGATTGTTATCATTTTTTTAACCTGAGAGATTATTCCTGATCTGATTTCTTCTATAGCTTGATGAATTTATTTCTTTACTTCAGTTACTATCATCTCAGAAATTTTAGGTGTGTGACTTTCAAATTTTTCTCTGACATTGTCTCCTGGACTTGTCCTGGTAAGCTGGAAGTCTGAGATTGCATTTTGCACCTTCATTTTAATTTTTTTTAATTCCAAATGTCTATCCAGACTTAGCAGTGATGGTAGGGGTTTTGTAGGAAGGTGAGTAAGGCACCCACAGTGGTGAGAGGACAGGATAGGGTTCACCAAGGGTCCTGCTACCAGGGGAAGAAGAAGCTGCAGCTCAGCCAAGCTCTGATGATGGTCTATAATGATAAAAAGTTGCACCCTGGGTAAAATTTAATCAGTCGCTTGTTTATTATTAATAATAATAATAATATAAAGATTTTGTAATTACTAAAGAAAATTGATACTTCAGGGAATATTTTAATTTACCTATAGGCATTCTTTATATAGCTATGAAGAAATTTAATTATTGTCATGAGTAAAAATTTGACAAGTAGCTGTACCAATTTTGTTTTTGTTAACTACTTTTTCTTTCTTACATCCACTATCAGGATTTTTTTACAAGAGAAAATAAGACAATTTTGAACAGTTTCTTTGAAAAAAAAATTGTTGGTAATCATATAAAATTATTTAACCCCACATGTAAAGAAATTCAAATTAAAATAAGATACTCAGGGCCAGGAAGATGGCTCAATATAATAAGTGCTTCCCTGCCAAGTACAAGGGTCTGAGTTCAAACCCTGGTTCTGCCACAAAAAAATGAAAAATAAAATAAGATACTCATTTCAATGAAACTTTGAGCAACTTCAGGGAAATTAAACACACCATGTGCCTGATGGGGCCCCAATTGCAGCATGGACATATGGGAAGAAGCCTCACAGCATGGAGGTGGCAGGGGGAAACTTGAGTGGCCAGAAGACTTCTGGAAACTTCTGGCCAGAAGACTCCAAGCACGTGATGGGAAAGTGCCCAGACAGAACTCAGGGTAACTAGCTTACATACAAATTCTCAATTTACAATCTGTTTTGTTATATAGCTATATTGTTTGCTCCTATGGTCTGAAGTTCAAAACCATTAATTACTACAGTTTATCTATTTTTGTATTTCACTTTCTGATATTATTATAGCTAATTGTACTACTGTAACTAGGCTACCATTCTTGTGTTAACCACATGTTCACACTTGGATAATAACATCAGGAAGTGCTAAGGTAATAGCCTCACCCAAGCTCTATACCCAAGGAAAGAGGAAAGTGCCAAATGGAAAAAAAAATCCCATTCTGAATTAAGAGAGAAATCAAGATTTTGGGACAGACACACAGCAAGAATCTCTGAGATAAAAGAGATATCTGAAAAATGGACTCTTTATAGAGAGGCTATGATTGCAGTAATATAACAACTACTATAAATATTTCGTGGAAAGTATCACAGAAATCCAAATAAAGAGTTCCTTCTGAAATACAAAGCAACAAGACAAAGGAGATAAAATGTAATCTAAGGCCCTCGGACCACTAAGAACAAATCCAGGAGACATCACTAAGAAGAAATTGAAAGTCACACACCTGAAATCTCTAAAAATGATTGCAGCTGAAGAAAAAAAAAACAAACCTCCAGAGGGGTATAGAGGAAATAAGATCAGGTAATCCCTCAGGTAAAAGAAGAAATGATAACTACAGTGAAAGAATAACTGAGTGTATCTAAAGAATACATTAATAAAAAAAATAGAGGAGCATAAAAAAATGAAGGAAAACTTGGATCAGAAATACAGGAAAGAAATAGAACACATAAAACAGATTCGAAGAAACATCCAGGAAATTTAAAATTCCATTAAAACTGGCAAACACATCTGAATGAAACTGAAGACAGAATTTTAGACCTTGAAGACATTGTTACTGCTAACAACCAGGAAAGGAAAGATGCTGTGAAAAATAAAAGGAACCAGGAAATAATAATTTAATAACTACAAGATGGTATAAAGATGAACAATATGAGGTTAATAGGTGTCAATGAAAATAAAGGAGTCAACCCAGATAACATAAGAAGTATATTTGCAGAAGTAATAGCAGAAAACTTGCCAAATATAGGGAAAGACTATGACATACAATTTTAAGTGAGGCATAGAGAACTCCAAATAGCATTAACTGAAATAAATCTACATCCAGTCATAATAATCAAAATGTCAGAAATTCAGCACAAGAACAACACACTAAAATGTATTAAAGAAAATAAACATCACATTTAAAGAAAAGTCCATCAGAATCACAGCATATTTCTCAAAACAAAACAATAAGCCAAGAAGAGCTTGGAGTGAAGTATTTCAAGTCTTAAAAGAAAACAACTTCCAACCCATATTGATATATCATGAAAAACTCTCTTCAAAATTAACCAAGAAGTAGGGCAAGCCAGATATCTCAGCAGATTAAATCACCTTCTTAAGCCAACACAGGGGCCAGGGTTCGATCCTCAGGCTACTGTACCGGACCCACCCATGGGGTGCACTGTGATGGTGACTGAGACTAGGCGAGGTGGTGAATGCCTCTAATCCCAGTACTTGGGAGGCTGAAAAACAGGAGGATTGCTATGAGTCCAATCTGTGTAGTGAGTCACTGTACACCCTACACTAAATACATAAGAAAAAAATTAAACAAGAAGTAAAATATTTCCATGACAAAGGATATTCTTGACCACCAAACCACCCTTCAAAGAATATTAAAGA
>NDGN011145444.1:0-10110 GCA_002564285.1 Tympanoctomys barrerae | reverse complement strand
ACACTATGATGCTCAGCACATCAGGCCCTATCGGTGTCATTGTAAATGATCACCTACAATAGAGGCAATATTGATCGTTGCAAATTAAAGTAAAAAAGAGCACAGAGTGACTTATTTAGCTATCTACAGAGTCTACTTATCCTTAGAAATGATTTAAAAATGAATGGGGATGCAAGGGCCTGAGTTCAATCCCTGGTTCCGCAAAAAAAAAATAAATAAATAAAAATAAATAAATAAATAAAATGAATGGGGAAAGAGAACTGAAAATTTAACTAATTCACAATATGAAGGTAAGAAAATAATCTGTATTACAAATTATATATGGAAAGAATTCCTGAGCAAATTGGATTAAAATAAAACAGAAACTGTCCAAACAAGAATTGGACAATGTTTCTAATACCATCAAGGGAAATGCTTGTCTCAGATGAATGCTCTGCATTTTCTAAGTTCACACACAGAAAGAAGATATCCAGGTTTCAAAACTGAACTGTACTGGTCTCTAGGCAACAGTAACAGATCCTGTCCCATTTCCACACTTGTAGCCCACCTGTCCATGCACACAGCAGCACAACCTTAAGTCTGTAGAGGACTATCTCACTGACCTGACAATTTTATTACTACCTGACAATAATACAATATGCTTTCTGATTTATGCATCAGCCATTTGTGAAGGTCACTACTGTGTGTCATATTTCGGAGCTTAGTGCTCTCTGCATGCCCGGAGCCAATAACCTATCTGCGCCTAAAAATTGAAGTCCAGATTCTGGAGCACCAGTGCCACTGCAGAGCAGCCACCCTGCAGGAAATGCTTGGGTGGAGAGCTCGCCACCCTACTTAGACAAACTTTCTCTTTCTAGGGTCAATAATTACCAGCAAAATTCTGCTGTGGCTAGAAAAGAAGAGAAGAGTAGACAGGTATGTATTTTCGCACTACATTTGGCACATGGAAGTTGAAAGCTCATGGCCCAGTTTCATGGTATAAAAGGGAAAAATTGTAGAAATTTTTAATTTTATTCTTTGGGTCTAAACTCAGTAATGTGCATTTGTCTCCTATATCTTATGCACAAAGAGAAAAAGCAACATGATTTGTTAAATTTTTGTACTGCATTTATTTTTAAATTTGGAAGAAGTGTCCTGGAAGCAAAGTTAGATTGTTGAAATTAACTTAACTTGCTTTTTTTTTTTGCCAGTATATCCTGAGCAAACTAATTTTGTGTTTTTATATCATATAGACCAGATTAATATGGGATCTCAAAGTGTGCATGCTGCTTTTTTATCTTTTGAGGAACAAACCAAGGTTGAATCAATCATCAAGCTGCAAAGCATGGCTGCCAAACAGAAAATTCAGTTTTGTTAGAAACCATTTCATGCAGCATAGGGAGATGGCTCAGTAGAATAAGTGCTTGCCTGGCAAGAGCTAAGGGCCTGAATTCAATCCTCAGTTCTGAAAAAAAAAGAAAAGAAAAGAAAAGAAAAAAGAAACCATTCCATGTAGATCTAAGCATAACAGATTTGATATTAGTAAATTTCAAATAAAGTTAAGATGAGCTTCACCTTTATAGATGACTTACACAAATTCCTGAGATTGTCTATTCTCGACTTCTTCAGCTCAACATAACTGAGGGGATTCGCTTTTCTTGATTACAGTATCAGAGGTGTGGTCCCAAGTCTTAACCACGAGGAAGCAATAAAAGTGGGTTTAACAACAGGAGTATAAGCAAGATTCCTTTGAAAGCACAGGTTAGTTTCTACCCAAATCAATCTCTCTTTGTCCCAGTTGTCCCCTTTTAATCTTCTGAATATTCCACTTGTCCCCTTCTATTTCAAAGCATACCCAACCTGTTTGCTCCAGTCATCTCTTTAGTTGTTTTGCTTAAGCAATGTATTTAAGACAGTATATAATTTACATGAAGGAAACTTTAAAATACTAATACTCCTAAGTAAATATCATAAGGCACAGATGAAGGAAAGGAAAGATGAAAATAAAGCTTAGTTGAAAACATTTTATTTCCAATTATAAGCAGCAGCTGTATTACATACAGTGTGTAATATAAACTGATCAATTACCTAAAGCCTTGTCAATGTCACATATTTTATATTTAGTTCTGAAGAGTATAGCACACATGCACAAGCAAAAGAATGAGAACATCACAAATACTGGGCATAATGCAGGCAAATGTTCATCATCTACCCAATATTTTGGAATCATAGCACTTTGCCTTTCCAAAGAGATGATCAGAGCTGAGATAAAGGCAGCAAGAAAATGTCAGAATCACCCCGAAGGACAGCAAATGAGGGCTTAAAAATCACTGCCTTTATAATTATGAAAGTAACAAAACTTAAGCAAGAAATAGCATTTCTTCTGAAGTGATGCCCATAATTTTAAGGCCATTTGCTACTGATATAATTGTCTTCCTTTATTACAGCACATCATGCTCTTAAAAGTATAGTGTGTCTCTCTCCTTAGCCACCATATATCACTCCTCCTACCTCAATCCAATCTACCACCTTAAGTATTAGTCAAACAGTAAGTAGACCACAGCACACAAAATATGATAAGCATACACAAGGAGTAGTTATCATTGTGATCTCACTCCCAGGGGAGGATTAGATTTATAATTTATAGACAGAATGAGACAGTTCAACTACTTAGCTTTACATTTTTTGCCATCTGATGTTAAGTTGAAAATAGTTGCAATGGATTTCCCTTGAGTCTAATAATGTTTTTTTATGCATAGCAGCTTCAGTTATTTTGTGAAATGATTTAACAGGAGACTTTTTGGTTGAAATCACTAGTTTACAGAAAAATACCTAAGACTATGTGACACAATAAATATTCTATGCAGCCATATACAGGATCTGCATGGGCACGGGGACAGCAACTTAGCAAGAACAGGAGTCATTGGACGATGACCCTGGAGACGGGCTGGCTGGCGCTTTGTTTAGGGTCATGCACATGCAGGTCACGTCGGCACCCGCTCCGAATGCCAGCTGCAGCCACGCGAGCCGGCAAGGGAGCCACACGGAGGGAGCTGGCTCTTTTCTGTCTCCTGACAGGCAAATGCCTGGTTGTTCAGTGTTCTGAAGGCTGAACCTGCCTCCACAGGGGTAGTTCAACAATGCGATCAACTATTTGATATTCTCTCTTTGGAAAAAGTAAAGGTTATTGTCTAAGATGCTGATGTGAGGTCTGTAAGACGCATATAAAAGTAAAACGTAAACTCTGACTTCTCAGCTTTGGTGCCACAAGCTATTAGAGTGATGAACTCGCAGTGAAGTGATGACCAGTTTTTAGAAATGTGTACACTGTGTTTATTGCATCCACATATTTCTTTTATTAAAGATGTCATCCCGTTTACTTTTCATCCTTGTGAACATTCTCTCAGGGGGCATATGCCTTTTATACTCAGGCTTCTTAGGAAAAATATAGTACATATTATATTTTAAAATTATAAACTTAAAATTAAAAGCAAAGCTGCTTTAAAAAAATCGCATTCTCTTTTCTAATAGGTCTATACATAATAGACCTCACACTGCCCCTCCCCCTGCCCTGTAGAATGGACACCCTCCTGAAAATGTGATGTGACAGCAGAACCCTCTGGCATTAAAATGTCATCAATGTTGGGATGGTCAATCACCAAACTAAAACAAGTTTAGATTAAACTATAGGTTGACACTGTTCCACGAACTGAATGATCCACCAGTTCTCATTTTAATTTAGACATATGATTTCCATTTTATATCAATTCATCCATCCAATTAATAGTTTTAGGTATCATGAATGGAGGTGTTCTAATTTTACACTTGACTTAGCTTTCTTCCAGTTCAGTTCTGTTCTTAACAAAACATCACTTAAATAATGTTTACATCAAATTCTCAAGGAGTTTATGTAAAGCAGTGTTAAACATTGATGAATAATAAACATTAAATAAAATAACATGGTACATTTAATGAAACGTTAAATTATTTTTCTGTATTTAGGTGTCAATTTTACTGAAAAATTCCTGAAGCAGATCAGAAAGTGCAAAAATTTCCCATTTTATATGTTCAGCTAGCTACCTGACATTATCACTACTGAGAATCACTATGTAGAATTTTTAACAATGTTACCAGTGCTTTTCTCTTTTCATATTAGCTGTACTTCTTTAGAAAACATTATGATTTTCTAGAAAAACTAAGATTGCTATGAGCCATATTAACATTTACATATGCAACATATACTACTGAGCTATACACTTACCATTTTTCAGGACGCTTTTTTATAATTACGTCACATCGCTAGTAAATTAAAATATTTTCCTTTTTTTGCTATCAGGAAGATCATAAAATGTGAAACAATTGTCATACTTCCTATTATCCTTTATACAAACTGTATTAATGAGCACCTGCATTTTTCCATTAATATTTCCAGAACTATGTTCATCTGCCTCATAGGAATATTATAAGAAGTAATTACCTTTGTAAAGCTCCTTATGCATCAC
Source organism: Tympanoctomys barrerae (assembly GCA_002564285.1). NCBI lineage: Eukaryota > Metazoa > Chordata > Mammalia > Rodentia > Octodontidae > Tympanoctomys > Tympanoctomys barrerae. Next base: position 5,629 of record NDGN011145444.1, on the reverse strand, counting down.
AGATGGGAAATGCTACACATGCGGAACACTATCTTATGATGCTATTAAACAAATAAAAAGCATTTTCCTTTATTATCAGAGAGAAAGTAAGTAAGCTGCTTCTCAGCTTGTTTCCGTCACCTCTCACATGTGCAATTATGCACTCAAACTTCATGCTTCAGAGACCGATTTCACTGCCACTAAAGTAACAGTTGTTTCCAAAATATATAAACCTACAGTCTGGTTTTATTAAAATCTGAATGCGGAGAACATCTTAAGACTATCCTGCTTCTTGTTGGGAAAATAGGTAGTTGTTACCACACATAAATAATCGCAGTTCTGGCTGCCGTCCAAGGGGTAAGCACTTTCCTCTGCTGTCTCAGCAATTCTCCTGATGTCGAAGACACATTAAAATAAATGGGAGCCATATGGCTCCTCAGCGGAACCCCCGCGCTCTTACAACCAAGAGGGCAATGCAATTCATTACCACCACCGGAGAAATATTTTGGGGACATGGAATCTCTCAGTGTAAAATAAAGCTGCGTGAGGCTTTCTCACACAATGACAGAAAGATACACTTGTTATTCTTCAGCTCTGCTAACCTGTTTGGCTGTGTTTTACATTTTCTCAATACCAGAGTAAGCCTCTCCTGTTAGAGGATTAAACAACATTTTCCACCTGCTCAATGACTTCCCAAACAGTATTTCATCTGGTCCAACAATATAGGCCTGTCAAGCCTAATACATCATAATAATCCAGGTCAGAACACCACTTAAAACAAGAAAACAAAGCAAAACAAATCCTTAACAACCCTAAAAGCAACAGAACTCTTCTAAAATAGATCTTTTAGAGGACATTCTAGGGAGCAAAGCTGGGTCAGAGACTATGCATTTATTTGAGTTTTGAACTTCTCCAGGAAAAAAATGAAATCTGGAAGCATGATTTAAAAAATCCAACTTTCAGTAACAAGGCTTTTGCCTAACAAAAGCCTTTACTATATTTACTCCAAATAAAAATATAAATGATGAAAAAAATGTAAGAAGGAAACAGGGAGATAGCTCAGTAGAATAAGCACCTGCCTGGCAAGCGCAGCATCCTGAGTTCAATCCCTGGTGCTGAAAACAAAACAAGACAAAACAAAACAAAAGATAAAACAAAACAAAAAGTAAGAAGGAGACATTCATAAATGCTGTCTTACAGGTTTCATATGTCTGAAATTTTAAGAGAGATTTTAAGCTGTGGAACGAAGCAAAGCTTGCATGAGTAGCTGAGGGGACAGTCAGGGTTATCAGCTCCACTATTTCTTGGAAGCCGATGCATGATTAGAGAGGGCTGCAAACATCAAAACAAACAGAACATCCTTTAACTATTATTTTTCTACTTTACTGAGCATATGCTTCAGTTTTTCATAGTCTTCTCAGTGTTTGTTAGGGTATGATGTTTATTTCCTTCTGAAAATCCTAAATTGAAATCCTCACCCCAAGGTGGTAATATTAGGTAGTGGGCATTTGGAAGGGGATTAGGATATAGAGACACCACTTTCCAGAGTGGGGGTAATGTAATGTGACCTCAGTGGAGAGAAACTCATCCTTGCCCCATGTAAGCGCCCAGCAAGAAGGCACCATCAACGAACCAGGAAATGGATTCTTACCACATACCAAATTTCTCTCTGCCTTGATGTTGGGCCTCTCAGGCTCCAGAATTGTGAGAAATTCCTGTTGTTAATAAGCTGATTACTTGATGGCATTCTGTTATACCAGTGCAAATGGACTCAGGAAGCATTTACCCTTCCAAAATAATGAATAAAGGAACTGCCGTGAGCACAAAGTCTAGCACTGACTTAACATTGACTGTCTACTACAGAAAGACAATTAAGACTCAGCTCAAATGTCACCTCTATCTAGGAAACCTTTCTGTGAGTCCCAGGATGAGGAGGTGTTCTTTTTGCACACTTCCAGAGGACTCCACCTTGGTAATGATGATAAGGACAGGTACACGTTCCGCTGTCCAGGCCACTGCTGCCCGAGGACCTGCTGGGGGAGAACTGCATCTCACCTACTGTGGTACCCTGGAAGGGGGCTCTGCCAGGCACTAGCACCCACTTGCTAAATGCTTGTCTAATAAACCAAATAAAAGAATACTGAACAATGAGCTAAATTAGAAAACATTTTAATCACCTAGACATATTTTCATATTTTAGATAAGGTGACATTCAATGCTTTCCCCAGAAGTCTCCTAAAAAACATGTCTGCCTTTCTCACTGATTTCTAGTCACTTTGCCTACATTATTCCTGGGGAACATTTCAAAGGGAAAAAATATGTGTTGAGGAGAGGAGACACTGCCACCATGGCTTGAGGGCACATCACTCCTGCATTGGAAACTATTTGAAATGTGCTATATTTTGCATATCAGAAGTTTTAACATATCAAAACCAATCCTGGCACCATAATAAACTTCTAAACAAACCATCAATAATGAGGGTGTAACTTCATCTCTAAAAAGCAAGTGACTGCTAAGGGGAAGAGTTGTCTGAATATCACAAAATGATTTTGAAAGAGAAACCTTGCTGATAACATAGCACTAATTGGTATTGACCTCCAGCGAAAACATGATTGAAATTCCTGCCGTTAGCGGTCTCTCCGTGATGGATTTGCAAAATGAATTTTGCCTCTTGGTATTCAAATTGTCATATGTGCCTTAGAGCTGGCATGGCCACATGAAGACATATTACTTTAGATTTGTTAATTTTCTATGAAGTTGTATAAGATATAGTCGTGTTCTTAGATAGATAAGTTTTCTTGTTTTATTGATAGAATGAAACATAAGGTAAGGCCTGGTAGATGAAATCTTGGTGCAAAGAGTAGAAATAAGCAAGGAATATTTCATATTTTGAATGCATAAAATTACTGAACAATACAGTCAGGAGTATAAGTTGAATGACAGCAGGGTTTTTTCCTGTCTTGTACTGATCTTAACACACACACACACACACACACACACACACACACGTATGTATTCCTGTTAATATTTAATGAATGGGGCAAAAGAAATGAGACTTTTGGGTCTAAAAAACCAGTACTTTCTTACAGCACAGTGAGCAGCCTAACCAGCATATTTCTGCTGGTACTTATTTTTTAGTTTTTCAAAGCATAATTTGTTTTTTAAATTAGTATATGTTTATAATATAATAAATACATTCATCGTGAAGAACTGGCATATATACATGTAACACCTTAATTTTGGAATGTCTAAATACTTGCTGCATGAACAGGAGAAGTTTGATAATCTACTGGTTCAACCCAATTTCCTATGGGTTTATTCTTCGATTCAGTATGAGACAATCCCTCCTCTCCAGCATCTCTGTCTTCAAACACAGCACTGAGAAATGACTCTAATAAAGAGAAATCATTCTTTCTCTTTACTAAGATGTTTTAAATAAAATTTATTTATTATCTAATAAAGAGAATAGGAAACAATCAGTAAGACATTAGAAATGATATACAATTGTCCATTTTCTGGTGAAAGCCTCAAGTTTATCTTTCTTTATAGCTGAGTGATACTCCATTGTATAAGAATACCACATCTTCTTTATCCATTCCTCAGTTGATGGGCATTTGGGTTTTTCTTCCAAAATTTAGCTATGGCAAATTCTGCTGCTATAAACAAGGGTGCACATATATTGCAGTGGTATGAGGTTTTCAATTCTTCTGAGAAAATACCCAGAAGGAGAATATCTGGGTCAAATGGAGCCTCTAATTCTAGTTATTTTTTTTTAAGGAATCTCCACACTGATTTCCACAGAGGTTGTACCAGTCTACATTCCCACCAACAGTGGGAGAAGGGTTTTTTCCTCACAGCATCTCCAGAATTTGTTGTTAGTTGATTTCTTTATGATAGCCATTCTTTCTGGGGTGAGTCCAATCTCAGTATTGTTTTAATTAAAAAGATAAAATTGAGACATTTATAGCTAAATGGATGGACCTTGAGACCATAATCGTAAGTGAAAAAAATCGGGCACGTGTAAATATCGCATTGGGCTGGGAAGACAGTTTGGCGTTCTAAGTACCTGCCTGGCAAGTGCAAGGACCCAAGTTTGATCCCAGTACCACATGCCCATGTCATGCCTGGCCACAGGCCGAGCTGGTCACTGAGACCAGGCATGGTGTCACATGCCTGTAAACCCAGCACTGTGGAAGCTGAGACAGGAGGATCACTATGAGTCCAACCTATGTAGTAAGACACTGTACCAAAAAATAAATAAATTTTTTAAAAAATATAAATATCACACTATCTCTCTGGTGCAACTGAAAATATAAGTAAGAAAAGGAATGTACCATAGATATGTAGAACAGGAAGAAACTGTCCGAAAGGAATAGGAAAATCGGAAGGGAGAGGGGAAATGAAGACAGTGAAAGAAAAAATTAGAAAAGAAGAATAAAATGAAAATTGAGCTGTATGAAAGAGGGAAAGGAGGTTTGAAAAGAAGGGATTGGAATGGGGAAAGAAGAGGAATCAAAATATATCATGTACAGGAGATAAAGCTCAGTGGCATAAGCGCCCACCTGGCAAGTGCAAGGTCCAGAGTTCGAACCCTGGTGCACAGCAGCACAGCCTGCAGTTTGATTGAGAAATATGTCATGTACAGATATAAATTCTCTATAATAAATATGATCACGATGTATCTCTAAATGGTACCAGTCAGCTTAAATAAAAAAAGAAAAAGAAGAGAAATGAGGGCAGTGCCCTCTTGGTAGTCTCAGAAAGACTTGAAGAAAACCATTCAGAAGTTGTCTCAGCAGGATTTTTATTTATTTTGTTTATGGATATACAGGAAGCACTCAGAGTAGCCATGGACATTCACCCCACACTTGTTGAATGAATAAGGGGGTTTATAGGCTAGAAGTTTGTGATTTACTTTGCACTGCAATGTTTAGGAATTGTGTCTTTGAAGAACACTAAAATATCCATAGAAAAATAGAGTCTTTTTCTCTGTCTTATCCCCTCCCCCACATGTAACTGCGACTCACAATACTTACTTGAATTTCTACACGATAGGAAAGATCGCAGGCAAATTGAACAGTAAGGTTCTTTAGTGAAAAGAATATGTATAATCACTTGTAGAACTTTTCTGAAGTGTATATTTCTGAATTTTCAAAGCTAGTTTCTCTTTTAAGATATATAATACATGTATAAGAAGAGATAAAGTTTTGGTATATAGTTCAGTGTCATTTGTACTATGTAGTCCAAGCTGGCATTAAACATGAAGAAATCCTCCTGTCTCAGCCTCCTAAGTGCAGTGATTATAGGCACACCACGACCAGCCAGACAGTGTTTATTAATGCATTTTTTACTTTTATTTCTCATAAAAAGATAATTTGGGAAGGACATCTGTCTATCATGTAGTTTGCAAAATCATTAACAAATTTAAGGAAATAATCTTCTCTGGTATTGAATCAACAAACTAAAATCCTTCCTAAAGAATGCTTACTGAAGTGTTCTTATGCCTAGGAGTATAGTATTTTTCCTCTAGCTCTTCCTGTAGCTCACTGGTCCTTTTCTTTGTAGCTGTCTTGCTAATGGAAAGAATATAAAAATGAAGTATAAGAAGTAAATCCATGCTGTTATGTTGAGCTGTAGGGGACTCAGGTC
>NDGN011145436.1:0-13375 GCA_002564285.1 Tympanoctomys barrerae | reverse complement strand
TCTCTCTCTCTACCTATCTCTGTCTCTCTGTCTCAATCTCTGTCTGTCTATCTCTCTCTCACACACACACACACACGCACACACACACACACACACACACACACTTGTTATAGTAAAAGACACATTGCCAAGAACCACAAGATAAGTGTATTCAAACAGGGGGAGTTTTTTTTGTGGAAAATTAACGATAAAATGTCTTTTACTATAACAAATGTTTTAGTTTAAACATTTACCATGTTTTTAAGTCAACCCTTGTTGATCAAATGTTTACAGAAATTTCTGTCTGGAACCATGGCCACGTATCCTCAAATACCTTATTTACTTGGCACTGTGTGACCTTGTGCTTTTCCAAAGTCAAAACAAACATGAAAGGTAAACGTTTTGAATCAAATCATGACCTCAATCAAGTCAGGTAGCCTTGACTGCCCAGCTAAAGACAGGAGAGAGGACTTCCAGAACTGGTGCCGAAAGGGGCAAAGTCAATGGCCCTAGGTATGTTTAAAGGAGGGAAGGTATTTTTTATGGGGATTAGCAGCAATGTGACCTATTGCAATATTTTTAAAATTCGCTGTCGGGTTTTTTTTTTTTTTTTGGTATGTGTGTCTGTGGTATGGGGGATTGAACTCAGGACCCTGTGCTTGCTAGGTAGGCACTTATTCTACTGAGCTATCTCCCTGGCCCTTCACTGTAGTTTTTAATCATATCTCTTAATCAAATCTCCTTTTACAAGCTTTCTTGGAACTGTGCCTAGCAATTTTGATTCCTATTTCATCGGTTAGAACAATGTCACATGGCCACTCCTGGCTGCTAGCTACACATTTGAAGCTGAATGTGATGGCGTCCTGAACAAGGACTGTTAAGGAGAAGACTAGAGACAGGCCCCTTGTCAAGATTTTGGCAGTCTCGGCCACCTCTGCCTGGAACTTACCTCCTGGACTCCAGTTCATGTTTTGAATGACTTTTTGGTCTCCCCCGATCAATCTCCATCTTTCCACACCTCCGGGGAGATGGCCCACCTGTTGAGACCAACGCCCTGGCCACGCCTTCCTGTTCCATCAGCGCAGCCTCCAGCAGCTCTGATTTCCCCAGGAGCAGAGGGCCAGTGCAGGTCCTGATGCATCTTCCCAAGACCCACCACAGCCGCAGGAGAGCAGCAAGGAGCAGGAAAACGTGGTTCTTGTGGAAAGAGCAGTGACAGTACTTTCCTTCCTCCACCAGTGGGCTGAATTTTTTTTAACAGTACTTTGTAAATGGCAAAGAATAGGAAGGAGGGAGACGTTGGGATGATTACAGCCAGAGTCTTTGGGAGGGACCTGAAGGCTCCCCCAGCTCTGTAAGCCCAATCGCTGTTAGCAAACAGCAAGAGGAAGAATCCACCTCCTCTTGAGTGGTTCCAGGCAGCAGGTCCTGAGGCTGCTGGGACCACATGGATCAGGACCTGGCCAGCAGCCCAGAACTCCCCACCCCCAACTCTTTCCCAGCCTGCTCTGCCCTTGTACCCCCAAAGGAGAGGAACTGTCCAGGACTACATTTACTCTAGCAAATTAGTCTGCCTCCAGATGGCTTGGGACCAAAGCCATGTCATTTGCTGCAGTGTCTGCATATGGGAGCTGGGCCAGCAGGGTGCCTGAGAACACTGCAGGGTCCCTGGGCGAGGCTTCACAGCTTCCCGCCAGCAGTGTGGCGTCACTGCAGATATCTGCTGTCTCCAAGGTCCTCTGTCTCTTTCACCTGCTCTGAGTCATTTCCCCTGTGTGTAAGGGCAGAGCTGTGAGGAGGAGTACCCATGAGCAACACGGGCCTTCATCTCAGTCCCTGGGGTTGATCAACATCCAGCCAGGAGAAGGGCGCTGTTTAAGAAGTCAGCAGCCAGTTGTAGCTTCCACACCCACATCCTGTCTTTGGGAACAGAGCCCAAGGAGTCTTAGCTCTGCCACTGAAGGACCCCTTGACATTGGCAAGCTCTGGGCCTCAGTTTCCCTAATAGCCCAATGGAGTTCTAGTTTCCTTGCTTTAAGATGGGCTATTCCAAAGTTCCTAAAGTTTGCATTATTAGTATGTAAAAGTCAAAAAATAATGCAGAGTTAATCGAGCCCCTACCATTCTAACAAGCATCTTCTCTGTACCAGACTTCTTGCCAGGCATTAGCTATATATTTCTCCATTTGACTTTCTCTGTGGAAGTACTGCTGCTATCCTCATTTTACAAATAGAAAACGGGGGCTGAGGTAATGAATAGGGATTAAACTTGGTAGCCAGTGGTCAGAACCCTAATTAATAAGTATCAGTGGCTTTAGCAAGGCAGTTTACAAGATCCCTGGAAGCTGTGTTGATTTCTATAGTGGATAGAAGTCCACAGTGGTGCTAAAATGCCAGAGCATTGGGGACCCAGGTTCCTTCTACTTGATGCTTTATCTTCCATTCCCAAGGTCACCTCATTGTCCCTGAGGACTTTGAAGACCTTCCCAAGAGTTGCCTGAACCTCCTCTTCGTATATCTCATTGGTCAGAACTTAGCCATGAGTCCACTTTAGTGGCAAGGGAGGCTGGGAAATGTAGTGTTCCTTGTGGACAATTCTATGCCCAGCTAAAAACAGGCACTTTTGTTGCAATAAAGTCATTTATGGGAGGGGAAGAGCATAGGCTTCCAGAAGAGACTAGCTATCTGGGTTTAGTGATGTCTACCACTTACCAACAGGGGACCTTGGGTAGTTCTTCACTGAGCCTCTACTGTCCTTTTTGTGTGTTTATGTGGTACCGGGGATCAAACTCAGGATCTTGCACTTGCCAGGCAGGCATTTATGCTACTGAGCCATCTCCCTGACCCCTGTACTCTGTCCTAGGCACTGTTCTTAGAGCTAGAGGATGAGGTGGAGGCAGCAATGCTTCTTGTGCCTATCTCTTTGAGGGCATATCCAGAATCTTAGAAGCCAATCCAAGTGGCACAGGCTATAAAGGCCACTATCCTCACTTCCCTCAGTAGGGGAGACAAATGGTCTGGTCATTCATGCAGCTACTGCACAGGAACAAGAGCAGGGATTGGAACCCGGGACTTCTGGCTCCAAATCCAGGTTTCCAGGATGCCTTCCACTCCTCCCTTCTGTCTGGCTCCTGGCATTAAAAGACATCTTGGCTTTTGAGTTCCAAAATGGAGATTTCCATAGCACGTGAGGGGTCAATCCCAGGGGTCAGCCCAGCTGGGATTGAATCCCTGCCCTTCTGGCAGTGTGCATAGTCCTAGAACAACTTTGTCAATTTTTTCTTGGTAAAATGAGACTAATAAAAGATTGGTTATGACGCTGAAGAAGCTTAAAATAGGTCTAGCTGTCTGGACATGGCTGAGCACACAGCATCACTCAACCCGATGCAGTGATTATTGTTGGTTTTGTCATGTTGTTTAGCACCACGTTTGTCTGCAGCCTGCCCCGCTGCAGGCCCACCTGGGGTTGATGGTTGTGCCATGGGCCCTGGGACTCTTCAAGGACACTTCCTACAGGGCCCCTAACTCCCTTCAGCAAGACGCTGCCTCCTCTTTGCAGATTTCAATGAGAATGGCTTCATTGATGAGGAGGACCTGCAGAGGATTGTGCTGCGACTGCTGAACAGTGACGATGTGTCTGAGGACCTCCTGATGGACCTCATACAACACGTATGCCCAGGGGTTGGGAGAGTGGGAGAGGGCCTAGGTACCTAAGGTGTTACCCAGAGCCACCCAGGTGTCAGCCTACCTTTTAGGGAGGAGACCCAGGGCCATGCCTAAAGTGGATGATACACTGGCTTTTGGACCACATATTCCCAGGCTACTGCCATGGGTGGGCAACATAAGGTACCCTGAGAAGTAGACACACATCTGTGAACAACTACTCCTCAATTTTCAGTCCTTTCTTTAAGATCCTTCCATGGACCCCAGAACACTTGGCTTCTCCTCCCACCCACGGACCTCCCCACTTGCATGGTGATCAGAGCAGGCAGGTGGGCCAACAGCAGCTTGGCACCAGATGAATTCTCAAGGTGTCCTTCCCCATGTTAATCCAGAGCAACACAATACCTAGATGTCCTACAGTGGCAGCAATGAAGAGAGTTCCCCAAACCCGAGAGAGATCATGGATCCATGTTTTCAGACCATGAAACCTTCCAGTGCCTAGGACTGCACGATGGGGTGATTGGGTGGTTGAGGGAACCCTTGTTCTCACTGACAAGCTGGTGCTGGAGGCCCTGGAAGACTCTTCCCAGGAGGGGCAGTCTGCCCACAAGATCCCTGTCATTAGTGCATATCCCCTCATCTCTGTGGGAGGTCATGAGAACCTTCATCAGGGGTGGGAGATGGAGGGCAGGGGACTTGTGGACAAGTGCTAAATCCCTGGCAGAGATCCCGGCCTATGACAGCTCCTCAGCATGAGGTATCCACCCGCCTCCCTTTGTGCCCCAGCCCATCATAGGCCACCAGGCTCCTCTGAGCCTCTTTCTCCTGGCCAGGTCCTGAGTGAGTCAGATCTGGACAATGACAACATGCTGTCCTTCTCAGAGTTTGAACATGCAATGGCCAAATCTCCAGATTTCATGAAGTAAGGAGTCCTGGGGGGAGGAGGGGCTGACTAATGCGATGGTGGTAGAGGTAACAAGGCTCCCCCCACATCCATCTCATTGGCAAAGAAGAAAGACTGGGTGTCTATGGCACTTGGCAGGTTTTCAGAATCAGTATTCCTGGAGAATTTTTAATTTCAGAGGAATTAAAAGATGGAAGGTTTCATGCTGGGTTTCGAAAACCATGTGAATGGTGCCACCTCAGGTATAGCCCTTGAACAGCCAGCACACCCATGTGCTCCTCTGCAGGACGACTATCCTCCAAGACTGGCCTGTCTTTACCACTGTTCTTTGTGTGTGTGTGTGTGTGTGTGTGTGTGTGTGTGTGTATGGGGGGGTTACCAGGGATTGAACTCAGGACCTTGCTCTTGCCAGTTAGGCACTTATTCTACTAAGCTTTCTTCCTGGCCCTTCACCACTGTTCTGTAGGAGCCACAAGGGCCAGCAATGTGAGGGTGCCCGTGGTGGTGTGCACTGAAGAAAAGAAATTTAACAGAAACAACCAATTCTTCTTCGGAGAGCAAGACTTAATGAACTTTGCTGCAAACACCCATGAGATGATTGGCCATTTCCATATCTCTTGGCCATATTCACCACTCCCTTTAGCTTCTTCCAGTTATAAGAAATGCGTGACCTCTAGAGGCAGCCCAGGTCAAGAACAGAGAGCTCTGCAAAAGTGGCCTTCCTTGAGCTGAGCTAGCATCTGTCAGCTTGTATCTTCCACATCAACCCCTATTCATCCCTTGGTATCATAGCAAGGAAGAATGCCCACTCAACATGGCTTAAGAAACCAAACCCACAAGAACAGAGAGCTGTCCCTCCTTCTCTCTGCCAAGTCTCTACTTCTCACTCCTCCACACTGCTTAAGCTGCAAACCAACCATCTCTGCTTTGGCAGACAGGAGGCCACCCTGGTCTTCCTATGGAGATCAAGTTTTTATCTCTTTGGTTTGATGAGCCCCAGTCGTTCCTAAGTAGTATATCTCAGTTCTGACTGCTTTCCCAGAGAGACAGTATTCAGGTGCTCCAGCCGGGCCAGGGCTCCACTCCTCTTCCAACCATTCTGATGGAGGCGAGAGCCCCAACTCCAGTGTGCCTGCCACAGGCCTGTGGTCAGAGTGAGCCATAAGGGCAGCACATGTGGGATCACCCAACCAAACGTATGTTCTCTTGCTCCACAACAGTCTAGTACAAAACTGATGTTGGAACCCTGCCTGCCTTGCATTTCTCTCTGAATCATTCTCATTTCTTTCCACTGGTGGGTGCTATACAACATTCTGAGACTGTTTGCATTTTTGTTATACTAAAAGCTCAGGCGAGGGGCCAGCAAGATAGCTTAGGGGTCTAAAGTGCCTGCTTAGGCAAGCTTGCACAAATGTGCAGGGACCAAGGTTCAGTTCCCAGCACTACATGCCACACCAGCCCCACCCCCATGGTGGGCTGAGTTGGCCACAGGGGGGAGAAAAAAAGGAAAGAAAAAGCTCAGATGAAAGGGACATAAGAGGTGACTAAGGTGGGGGACCTTGAGGACCACCATGAACTCAGTGCTAGAGGGTCCCTTAGGACTGCAGGATTCAGGTGGCTCACAGGATTCTTCCTTTCAGCTCCTTTCGGATCCACTTCTGGGGATGTTGAAGGCTGCAAACTCCTGACCCAACAGCCTCAAGGGAGACCCCTGGAAGTCCTGTCTCCAGGCATTGAGGAGCTGATCTGAAGTCTGACCATGTCTACATCCTGCCCTCACCTCTAGAATAAAAGCAAAATGTTTTCTTTAGCATGGAGGCCTACTGCTTTTGGAACACAGGATCAGACCCAGGGACTGTGCATTAAGAACTATTTATGCCAGGGTGTACATTTGCCAATTATGCCTAGCAAGCAGGGATGACCTGTCTTTTTGACCCATTGTAAGAAGAGTGGACTAGGCAAGTGGGAGGAAGCTCCATAGGAAAGGATTCATTCTTCCTACCCTTCCTTGGGAGCCCTTATCATGTAAGCCAAACCATGCTGAATCAGAGCTCCTATAAGAATTCCCTCCCATCTCACCCCAGTGTGATATTCTGGATCGCTATGCCTCATTGTCACACATGGGATAATCCAGCTCCTTTGATTCCATCTATGGTCTCTATTCATGTGACTTGGTGATGCTGCGTGACCTCAGGAGAACTTTCTGCCCCTTAAGAAATGTCTCTAGAACAAAGAGGAAAGATGTGTGTGATGTGGTGGCTAAAGGTTTTATTCCACACAAGCTGTCTAGGCAGGGCCAAGGCTCCCAAGGCATCAGCGACCTGGTCTCAAGCTCTGAACTCGAAGTAGCAGTCTCTCTTCTCTCGCTCTTGTGGGGACACCCTCTTCCCTGATGGGAAGGTCTGATAGGTCTTCTGGTTCTCAGGGGAGAGTCTTAAAAGGTGCCACTTCTCCTTTGGGCCCAGAGGAGGCCTGAGGGTGAAGGTGGAGATTGTGTCAGATAATGGGCCCAGAGGGAGGGTAAAGAATGCCCACTTTAGCCCCCATGCACCCACTTTCCTCCCCGCTGCTCTGCTGGGTGGTCCTGACTTTAACATCTGACAAAGTTCCCTGGCTTGGGAAAAGAGGGAACATGTATTTGCATAGCAGCATGGGGACAAAGGCATCAGACAGAACAGCCATAGCTTCTGCCTTATCTCCTGATGGATGTGTACCCATGTAACTATGGACGACTCTTGGTATCACTCCCCTGAGCTTTGATTTGAAGGTCAGGTAATGGGATAAAGCACTTAATACGATGCTAGATGAGGGATACTCAATAAATGTTACCAGAGGTAACAGTGGTGGTGGTGATGGTGCTATTGGTGGTGAGGATACTGATGAGGGTGATGATAGGGAAGATAATGATGTAAGGGTGATGGTGACAATAATGGTGGTGATGGTGGTGACAGTGGTGATGGTTGTGATGGTGCTAGTGGTCATGATTGTGATGCTAATGATAGTGAAGATGATGACAGTGAGTGTGGTAATAACCCTGGTGGTGAGTGTGATGGTGGTGAGGGTGATGGGGAAGATGGTGATGAAAATGACAGTGGTGATGATGGTGGTGATGGTGATAGTGTTGACAGACTGTGGTGACACTGATTGCGTTACAGTGGTGAGGGTGATTGTGGCAACGGTGATGATGTAGGTGATCATGGTGGTGATGGTGATCACCAAGGTGGTGAAGATGGTGCTGTGGTGAGGGTGATGCAATGGTGGTGATTAGGATGAAATGGTAGTGACGCTGATCATGGTAGCAATGGTGATAGTGGCGATGGCGATGGTGATAATGGTGAAGATGACGGTGATGATGGTGGAGATAGTGATCAAATTCCAGAAGGGGAAAGATTTATCCCAGGCCACAGAGCCAATCACTGACCTTTCTTATCCTTAACCCAATTACTTGGCTTATCCAGTGTTGGGCATAGCTGTCAGCAGGGCAGGATACCAGGTAATTTGGAGAAGGAAGAGAGCTGAGAAGCCCTGGCAAGAAGGGATTGAGAGGAGAACTGTCCCCAGAAGAGACCCACTTCCAAAGCAGTGGAGATGGTCAGCCAAGACCCTAGAGTTGGGCACAGGAGACATGGGTTCCCTTCCAGCACAGCTGCCAACCAGCCAGGTTACCCAAGCCAAGCCTCTCAGGCTGCCGCTGAGCTTCACTGAGTTGTACTATTTATAAAACAGATCCATCTGCCTTACAGAGAACCACTTCTAGGGGCAGTGAGAGTCTTTAAAAGCCATTCAATTGTGGGGAACAGCTGCTGCTTCTGCTAGAGGCTGATGGTGAGGCAAGTGCAGGGTGAGCAGAGGGCTAGACACCCAGGATCTGTTGCTAACCTCCCAGTGTCCCTCCCTGGACAGAGAAGGGGTTGCAAAGGTGGGGGAGGACTGTCCTAGGAGGCCTGTTGGCATCCATCCCAGGCACGAACCACCATCCTATCCCTGCCACATGGCACCTGAGTAAAATTGTGATCCCTACACCTGGGTGGCAGGCAGGAGAGATGTGAGCCCAGATCTCCTTACAGGGAAAATCTGGCCTTCCCTGAAGGAATGTCACTCTCCCAGATAATAGTAGCTATGAGGTCAGGCTGTGAGGAACGTCCACTTTTTGCTAGATGGCCAGCAGCCTTTTTCAAGTCCCTAGGAGAACATTTTCCTAGCCTGGCGGGGGCTCAGGGTCCGGGCTCTGCTCGGTGTAGTGTCATCTGTGTCCACTAGAGGGAAGTAGCTGAACTGCATTTAGACTAGCAAAGCGCCTGTGCTGCTATTGTAGGGGGAGTCGCAGGTTCAGGTCCGCAGATAATATAGGGTGTGTTCCTAAACTCAGGGTGCATCTGGTGGAGAAAGTGCTCTCCCTGATTCTGCCCATTCAGATGGCTGGCATTTCCCTTGAGGCTGCTGGAGCTCCGACCTCCGTGTTTTGCAGCTGTCACTTTGCCCTGCGGGCACTCAAGAGCAAGTTCATTAACTGCTTTCTGTCTGGGTTCCCTGCAGGTCCTCGGAGGGGGCAGGCACACTATGAATGTGTTTGTTAGCAGGAGGTGGGAAGGGAGGACAGGTACTCACAGGTCGGTGGGGAGGGGGCACCCTTCCCTTGCCCTCACAGGCAGCACGAAGTAGGGGACCTGGGGCACCGTGCCGGTCTTGTCTCTATAGTACTTCCGATGCTGCTGTGCCTTCTGCAGTTCCGCCAGGGGAGAGAAGACAGCGGTTGGTGTGCAGAGGAACTTAGGGCACCTATACTCTGTGCCTGTGTGCTGGGCATGCGTGAGGCAGTCTCTCTGTTATGGTTTAGAGCTAAAATGCCTGGAAAGTGCTTGGCCCATGGGGTGCCACGCTGATCCGTGGCTTTGTCCTTAATGAGCTCAGGAGCTGCTGATGCTTTGAGAAGGTGGGTTGGCTGGAGATGGCTACAGGAAGCGTGACCTGGCAGAGTGGAGTGTGGCCCCACCCCTTCCCTCTCTTCTGTTTCCTGGCCACTGCGGGTGGAACAGCTGTTGTCCACCGTGCCAGTGCTGCCGCGGAGCCAGCCAACCAGGGCCTGGAACTGTGAGCCAAAATAAACCTCTTCTCCTTTAAGTTGTGATGAGAATTTTCTTCCAGTGAGAGGAAAGTAACTAAAATATTTCTCTAACATCCCTGGAGGAGTCCCTGGGGTTTCTGAAGCACCAGCCCAACTGATGGCCAGCTGGTATCCTCTCTGAGCCTCAGTTCCTCATCTAACAGAGATTACGCCTCCATCTACACACCAGCTTTTCTATAGACAGTAAAGCACCAAGGAGGCATGAAAGCCCAGATTGGCTGCCCACACAAACACAGGTGGGCTTGGCCCAGGTCTGGTCCTCCTTCCTTCCTGCTCAGGACATGTCCTGTATGAGAGCCAGGTGGACAGAACAGCTGTCAGTGTCTGAGGGCATCCGCCTTGTCCCACCCCTCGGAAGCTGCCTTTGCGTACAAGCCCTCTGCCCTGACACCAGATACCCTGTCCTTGTAGTCAGCCTGGGAAGGATGCTCATAAGAGAGGTGACATAGTAGGGTCCCAGAACCACAGCAGAGAACGAGACCTCATGTTCACATGGCACAAAGGCCAGCTCAGGTCTTGTGTCCTTCTGTGGATGCTTTATAAGCCAGAGAAGTAGGACAAGAGTAGTGGGCTGTGGGCAGTTTTCTTTCATCTTGGTGTCATCTGGGCTGAGGCTGGCTCAGGGCACACTCTCAGGGAGATGGCTATAGGAAGCGAGAACTGGGAGGGCCAGGGGGCCCCAGAGTCCAGGTGGGCAAATCAGTAGCCTGGACCCAGGGAGAGGGTGTCGTGTGTGATTCATACTGTGGCTGAATCTTTGGCCTTTCACTTGGAGACACCCGCACTCCCGCAGCAGCAGTCGTGATGGGGGTCAGGAGTCACGAAAGCCCAGAGCAGAGCGAAGTCAGGCAAGTAGAGTCTCAAGCTGCCCTTCAGCCAAATCCCATTTCCCTGCTGGCTCTGAGAAAGCAAACAGCTGCTTTGATGGTGCTTGTCCCCAGCTCACCTGGTAGAAGGACGCCAGCTCAGCGGAGCGGTGGCTGTCCAGGTTGAAGCGAGTGTAGCTGGGCAGGTGCAGCCAGTGGTCCTGGACGCGTGAGCGATCCATCAGCACCAGTTTGGGGTTGGGGGTGAAGAGGGTGGGGAAGGAGCTCCCGCTGCTGAGGCCTGCATGGCTCTTCTCCATGGCTGCGTTGCGGTGGTCCTGGAAGTACTTGAGGGTGGTAGTGCCATAGGAAGAGCCAAAGGAGAAAGCCACACCAGGCACATGGCCTTGATACCTGAGGGTGGGAGGCGATTCAGAGAACGAAGGCCTCCAGAGCCACTTCCAAGAGAGGCCCTTCCAAGCTGAGGGCCAGTGGGCCCTCTGGCCTTGAGAGGCTTCCCAAGGTGGACTGGCCTGCTTGGGTCTTCAGGGGAAGCCAGGTGGAGGGGACCTGGCTTCTTCCTTTGCACAGAGCTCTCTGCCTACATGATTCTCTTCCAGGCCAGAGGCCTATCTGGGGTGAGGGCCTAGGTGTCCCCTTCACCAGGTCTCCACTTACTCAGGTTTGCTCAGTCTGCCATATCCAGTTGCATGCTAACCACCCCTGTGGGTATGCCAGATGTGATCTCCAGCCCTCACCTTCCCCAGTAGTCTGCTCCCATCTCAGTACTATCTTCCTTAGTTGTCCAGGTCAGAAACTTGGGCATCCACCTCTCTCCTATCCAGTCAGTCACCAAATCCCCTGGGTCCACTGCACCCTCTGAATTCAGCCTTGTCATGTTGTCACTTCCAATCTACTTTCCACACTTCCATCAGAGTGAGCTTTCCAAAATCAAAATCAAATCCTTAACAAGGCTTCAAAGCTATCTGTGAGCAGACCCTTGCCTTCCTCTCGCCTCTGTCACCCCACAGCCAGTCCTGAGGTGCCACCCTTGTTCTCTGGGTGTAACTGCCTGCTCCCTGTCTCCTCATCCCCTCTCCTGGGTTATTGCTCCATGTCTTCCACCATCAGGATGCCAATCCCCTGATGATTCACTCCCCTATCGAAATCCTGCTCTTTGCCTCCCAAATACTGAACAGTCCTTTATGACTAGTCCACATAGCCCTTCTTCTAAGAACTGCAGCCACACCTAGGTCTGGGCAGCATCTGCTCCCTTTGTATCTAAAATCCCCTCCACTGGCCATATCTCTTCCTATGTTGCTCTGTCTCTGTGCATCTCTTTCAGTCCTTATCCAATGGTAGCTTCCCGGGGGTAGAGCCTGCTGTTTCATGTTTGTATTCCTTGGACTCTGTGCCAGTTCTGGCAGGCAGTATGTGGGTAGGAAATTGTTTATTAAACAGATGAAAAGATGAGTGGGTGATGTACCCATAGTGCTGATGATGTTTACAGTTGGACCCGAGCACGTGAGTGCCCAAGGGCCAGTGACCATGCTGCAGGGACCTCCAGCTCATGTCCTCTCCTCTAGGAGGTTGGTATCCTTCCTCTCTCATTGGAGAGTCCTGACCACACACCGGAATGTTCCCAGGAGCATCCTCTTCCCCTATATTCCAGGCATGGGCCCTATGCCAGGGTCTGGAGGTCAGTTAGCAGCTGCCTCAAGCTCAGTCTTCCCACCAGTAGGATGGGTAGTGGTTAAGGTAGAAATGTGTGATAACCTTCTTTGCTTTTTCAGAAGAAAAAAAGAAAGCTAAACAAAAAGACTAATGATCACTTTCTACTGTACTGTAGACAAAAATATCTAGAGTCAGTCCTGGTTCTACATACTGCTACTCACTGGCCCTTCCTAGGATCTGGTGGCCTGGAGGCTGCTGGGGCCAGAGTAGTGAGAGTAGCAAGGAATGTGGTTGCCAACCTGGCCATGCGACATGCCTTCCTTAGCTCCATGAGCCCAAGGGTCCTCTGAGCTCTTCCTGCTGGGTGCCCCCAAATCCCCTGCCTGTGGCCATGCCTCCTTACCTAAAAAGTTAGGGATGAGGGTAATAGAGTCCTTGTTGCCCCTCCTGTGGGGCATTGCTAGAAGACAGAGCTGGCCTCCCCTTGTCCCAGGGCCTGGAGCCCACCCTTCCTAGAGCCCCAGAGCCCTCATTAGCCCACTGCAGCTCTTCTTTTTTCTCAGCCTCTGTCTTTCCCTTCTGGCACCTTTCCTGTGGGGATAGAATCCAGGGTTGCTCTGGCACTGAGCTACACCCCAACTCTTTTAATTTGAGTTGGAGACTCGCTAAACTGGGCTGGCCTCAAACTTTTGAGCTTCCTGTCCCAGCCTTGTGAGTATCTGGGATTCCACACATGTACCACACACCAGCAAGGTCTCTGCTGTCTTTCATGTTTCTTTCTCTCTTGGCTTTCTCCTTTCTGCTTGGAGACACACACGGGCCTCTCCTAGGGTGAAGAATTCTGTGGTAAATCTTGCTGCTGTCTCCCACATCACCTTTTCTTTATTTCCTAATCCCTCCAAGGAATACCTTGTCCCTTCTGCCTTTTATTTCTTGAACTTCTCCTCTTTTCTGACCACTCTTGGTCTGGTTTCTGACCCACCACTTAAATATGAATTTAGGGCCAGCCAAATTAAAGCACCTGAAAGCAGGCACAGGGGCCAGGAGTTTGTTCCCCGGGCCTGCTGTGCTGGCCCCGCCCCCAGGGCACGTTAAATCGATTAAGACTGGTGTGCTGGCATGTGCCTGTAATCCCAGCACTTGGGAGTCGGTAAACAGGAGAATCACTACGAATCCAATCTAGTAGTGAGACCCTGAACACCCTGTAGACCCTTCCCTAAAAAAA
>NDGN011145416.1:0-18275 GCA_002564285.1 Tympanoctomys barrerae | reverse complement strand
GATCTGCCTGTTTACAGCCTCCCAAGAGCAGGATTACAGGCGTGCCACCACCCCTGGTCTCAGTTGCTGTCTCAATGCACCGCAGGGGCGGGGCTGGCATGGCAAGCTTGGGGATCCAACCCCTGGCCCTTGCGCCATGCTTTAATCTTCTGCTGAGCTATTTAGCCAGCCCTCCCCAAGGGTGATTTTTTTTTTAAAAGACAAATTTATTCAAAAGATTGCTTTTTATTGAAAGATACTGACCTTTCTACTTCTTAGGTATAAAAATTGCTATGTTGTTTTTTAAAGACAATAAAAAAAAGAAAAATACCATTGAAATGATACAGAATTTCACTAAACAAATTAATAGGAATTTATCAATTGTTATATTGCATATTGTTGTCTTCAAATCAGTTGTTCAGATTATCAGCTATAAGCATGCAGAACTGGTCAAAAAAAGTTATAAAAAGTTAAAAAGGAGAGAGAAAAACAATTTTAAGCATTAACTGTTTCTTTCAGTAGGCCAGTGGAAATCAGCAGTACAGTTATCCGAGCTATGCTGTACATATGCATAAATATTTCTTTTCCCTTCTTTCTTTTGACCTTTCCCTCAGTTAGACAGTAGCTGGAGGTTGTGTTCTCAAGCTAGGATGTTACAGATCAAGTTACACGGGCCGCATTGACAAGGGTTGGGGATTACCTGCTGTGGCCACCAAGTCTCGGAAGAGTCATCCGGGCCCCCACCAGCTCTGCACCGCGCGTGCATGCGGGAGCTCCTGGTGGACCTCCCGTGGGCAGCTTTGGGCTACTCTGGAGAAGAACTGGTATTGTGGAGAACTTCCATAATCCATAGTAGGCCTGTGCCTGGGAGACAGCGCCCAGGAAGGTGCGGGTAGTGCAAATGGGCTCGGATGAAGAGTGTGATGATTTCTCTGGCTAAGGCAGAGTGCGCGTGAGTTTGTGTTAGGGCCATGAGTTAGCTACACGGCAATTAAGTGCCAGCACGCTTGGTCAGAGGAGCTGTGTAATTGAGGCGTAATAGAGTGTGGCATGCTTAGTAAGCAATTGAGTTGTCTTCCCAAGGCTGTGAGCGGTACCAGGCAGGAGGGGCGCAGAGGCCCTTCACAAGCTGCTCCTTGCACGGCTTTGCTCTGTGGCCTTCTAAGGAAGATAGATGGGGTGCTACTCTGAAGTAGTGAGTCTAATCCCACGTGTCCTACCTGAAAACTAGACTCATCATTTTATGTGAGTTAGCCTTAAGTGTGTAGTTCTCTGCATGCTTTTTTCAAGTTTTTTGGGCTATAGATTTTCAGGCTTTTGAAATACATATATGAGGTCTGACTTAAGATAGAGTGAATTTTTAAATGAAAAATGTGTCGTAGTAAAAGGCGCATTGCCATTAATACCTTCACAGTACCCCTCCGCCGAAGTACTCTTGCCACCGTCTGGAGCAGTCCTGGGAGTCCTTGTTCGCGTCTTTAGTTGCACTGTTGTGGCTGCCTGGGTGTCTTGAACCGATTAAAACTGTTCACCTTTCAAGGTCACTTAGACGTGGGGGAAGAGCCAGAAGTCACAGAGTCTCCGACTTGGTGACTGTGTTGGCCGAGGACACGGTGTGTTGTTTTCGCAGGCTTGCTGTCTGTGGGGTGGTGCTCACAGCAGCATTCCCGTTATTTTTCGTCATCACTCTGAAGGCTACCCACAAAAGAGGGCTTCCGGAACTGCTTGGGAAAGTGGCAGGACGGTGAGTGGCAGAGCGTGTGCGGGCTGCAGCAGGGGGCGCTGTGGCACATTTTCAGTGTGTTTTATTTTAAACTTTTACCATATATCTTAATTACAATTTGTATTTGCTGTTCTCTCTGTGAATAGGAAAGTAATTGATTATTTCTTACCAGTGTTCTTCATTTGGTGCTTTAGTACATGTATTTGATGTTCCAAGTTTCCGTCCGGCTATATTTATCGAAAGTCAGCCTGTAATGTGTGCTCTACTCACTTTGCCTCCTAACCGCCCTGTGAAACAAAGCCTGTTCTCATCTCTCCTGTACAGGTGAAGAAACAGAATTCCAGGAAGCATAAGTAGCCTCTTCAGGGCTGCACAGCTAGTTGGTGGTGGAGGATTTAACCAGCGCGGATGGGCTCTGAGCGCGTGATCTTAACCACTACTTTCCATCTCCTGCCTGCCTGCTGGGTGTACTGGTCATTCCGACCAGGGTGACTTGGGGCTGTGTGGGATCTCGGAATAGCTGCTTAAAAAAGCAAGCTCATTTTCCGGAAAAAAAAAAAAAAAAATTGATTTTTTGGGAAACATGGTCCTTGTGTGAATGTATCAGTTTGATAATAGAGCTCATTTGCATAGTCAGACAGGGGAAGCAGAGTTTGTTACAGGTTAACCCACTGATGGAGTCTGTTTCTAGTATTGTTAATTGTCTGTAGTGGGGTGATGTTGACAGCAATGACAAATGCATGAAAACACCTGGAATCTGGTTGACCCAGCAGACTTCCCAGATGTCTTCTGGTAGAGCTTGGAGTCCCAAGACGCTTGGATTGCGTCCTTCCGACACAGGGGTATGGCTCACGAGTGTCCTCTTGGGCCTGTTTTTCAGCGGGAATATGGACGCTCTCCTGCCTCCTGACCTGGGGCTGTGTGGGTCTTGCATCCACAGAGCTCCTCTGTAGAGGGGATTCCTCCTTTACAGCGGGGACCCCAGGCTCTCCCTGCCCTGGAGCCTCCTCCCTCTGCCTCCTGGCAGCCCCCTGAAGTCGGGTCTACTGTCTCTGTTTTAAGGAGAAGAAACAAATTCCCGAAAGCACAACAAACTTGCTTAGGATCCCACAACGAGTTAGTGGTGGAGCCAGGGCTTGAACCAAGGTGGCTGGACTCCGGGATGGTGATTTTAACCGGTTGCGTGGTGAGAGGCGGATGAGGTGACTTTCAGTCTCCACACCTTGTTATTTCCCCATCGGAGAAGGAAGCATTTAGCTTAAGGTTTGGATAGGGATGTTGGTTTCAAATTAATTCTGTTTTTAAAAACATTGTAAACCATGCGGAAAGAAATGTTTTTAATTCACTGAAAAACTTCTAAGGTTGGGTTTCTCCCAGAAGTCTGTAAGTTTTGTTACATTGTTTTTGGTGTTGTCGTTGGCAGCCTTGGTTAAACGCTCCCACAACAGGTTCCGTTTAGACGAGGTTGTTCCCAGTGCCCCATGTGGTCATACCCAGTGTCTGCTCCTGTAGGAGTTACCGGCCTCCTGTGGGCACAGCTGGTGTCCCACCTGAGACTGCTATTCTCGGAGCCTGGGAGGGGGCACAGAGGCCTTGGGATAGTGCTCCAGCCGGGAGGGGGGGGCTCCGTGGCTTTGAGGTCAGCCAGTCTTGAGTAGAACTTGTCAGGGTTGTGGCTTTGGACAAATCATTTGATTCTCCGGGATTCTGTTTCTTAAGGAGCCTGCCATTGAGTTTGTAAGTTCCGCTTGATGGCTCTGAGGACCTGCATGGGCTTCCGTTTCTTTTTTGGCACTAAGTCATGCATGGTGGTGTCTGCCCCGTGGGGCCGATGCTTGGCCAGGTGAGGGGGGCTCGCCGACCTTACAGGAGGCCTGTGAGTGCCAGCACCAAGTGCTGTCCGGACTTTGCCCCCTGGCTCCCTCCAGGAGCTTAGAGTGACTCTGAGAATTAATCAAATGTGCTTTTTGTCATGAAAGAAGACCACTCCTCAGGAAGCCAAACATGTGGCCTAAAGCAACACCACATGCTTCACCTGGATCTTGGAAAAGTAAGGGCATTTGGAAAGGAGTGTTAATGTTAAAATGCTCAGGCTGTCCCCAGGCTCCTTGGCCACAGCCATAATAGAGCATTTTGACCAGAGGTTCTTGTGTTGCTTATTTTGTGCTGTGCCCGTCTTGCCAAACTCTAGACTTTGCCACTGTGTTCTGTGTGACTTCACTTTGGGGCGAGCTTCAGCCCTGATGCTTCCTGGTGCTGTTTCCAGCTGTTGTGACACGCTTGCTCCGGGACCATGGGGCATGCATGACAAGACAGCTGCTCGCAGCATTTGGTGTCCATGACAAAGAAGCAAGGCAAAAAGGAAATCTGGGCCGGAAGATTTTGTTAGTCTGCTCTTTATTGAGGGATTGTTTCTCAGTGAAAGAAGGGTTGGTGAGAATAGAAGAATTACTCTGTGCTGTTTGATGAGAAGTTCAGTACCCGTTCCCCAATGAGTTGGGTGTCCCTTCCACCAGCCCACTGTAAGTTTGTGAAAATTTCTTTGAATTTTTTATTTCTTAAGCCTGCTTGGGTTTTGCATTGCATTCTATAATGCATTTTATTTGTTTGAATGCAAAAATGTTAGAGAAAGTTTGCCCACCTGAATAAGACAACAATGCTTGAGCTCCCCCACCTGGACCAGCGTGGGGGCCCCCACCCTGCTTGCCATGTGACGCAGTCCTCCCTGCCCCACTTGGGAGGGGTGCTGGTGGAGCCTGTGGCTGTGCTTCATGGAGTAGCCCTTAATCACTATGCAGTTTCCACAGATCTAGGTATCTGTATCAGGATGAGATAATGGTTTTGAAACCATTGCCCGGAGCAAGGTAAAGTGAATGACAGGATTTTCCTGGATGTCCTGTCTTTCCTTGAAGCAGAATTAGGTCTCTAACTTGTTTTCACATGAACTACTGCATTCTCTTGTATGTTCCTGTGAAGCTGCCCTGTGAGCCAGCAGTAGCCCCAGCTGGTTATGCCTCCCACGGGAACCAGGGACAGCAGTGTGTCCTTGTGGAGGGCTGGGTTTTGATGTCCAGTCTTGGCCGGTGCTGGCAGGGACACCCCACTGGCCCCTAGGTTACTGTTCTGGGCCAGCCCTGAGGTTGGAAGATTCTCTGTCACATGGTCTAGATGGCTCTTAAGCACACGCGCCACGTGACCCTCTGACAGCGCTGCTCAGGGTCTTCCTGTGCAGATCGCGTCCAGCCAGGCAGCAGGGAACTGAGGCTTTTGATGGGGACGTGGCCATAGCTTGTGGAATGAATGGGCTCGTTTGCTTGGCCTCTGGCTGTGTGTGTTGTCCTGACTCTTCGGGAGGCTCCTTTCTGAGCCCCTTATTGCTGCAGAAATGTCTCTTGGAGGAAGGTTTTCTCTCTTTTGCGCTGTCTCCACCGTGCTCCTCAGGAGTGGAGAAACTTTTACAGGAGGCACTGGACTGACTCCTGCAGAAAATGATTAGCATGGAGTCTTTGCATAACTAAACAGACTCCATTTTAGCCCTCAGGGAGTCTTATAGTCTGCTTGAAGAATGTGGCCACTGTTTGGGTACACAGTTTTCCCTTTCAGAATGCTCATTTTCCCTTCCTTGCTTGGGTATGTGAAGCTCTGTAATGGTTCCCACCTGGCAGACAGAGCCACCACGGGAGAATTTTAGGTTCCCCTCGCATCGAGGCGAAATAAGGGGATATTGATTGGTCCAGATGGGATGTGTCTATAATCTCTCATAATTCCTTGTAAGAAAAAGATGACTTAGAAGAATCCCTGTGCTGTGCTGCTGCTTTGGACACACTGTCTTGGCCATCTTCGGGCGGCAGCTCCTGTTGGCGCTGGTCACAACATCGGCTTCTGTTGACCCGGCCTGGAGCCCCGAGCGCTTGGCCTTTCCTCAGTCCCTTTCGTCCCTCCCTGCTCAGTCTGAATGCCTTCAGGCCTCCTCTTCCGATGGGTTGCTTCAAGGAACTGTTTCTCCTGCGTTGCTGCAGGTGGTGTCCCTGCTTCTGGGCCCAACGACCCCCGTTCTACATCCAGCGTGGGGCTGCGGCCCAGGGATGCGCAGGCCCGCTCATTTTCCAACTCTTCCTTCTGCCTCAGGGTACCCTGAAGCCTTCTGTTCCTGAAGAGGTAGCCCATAAGCCTGTGCGGTCCTGCTGCGTCCTTTATCCAGAGTCCTGCTACGCTGGCCTCATCTCCCGTGTTGTCAGTCAGAATGCCTGTCACTGGCTCTGCAGCGCCTGGCTTTCCTTAGCTTGCTTGGCTTGTCTGCCTGCTGCTAGCCATTACTGTTCATGCCTCCCAAAGCCCGTGCTGGGGGTCCCTCTTCTATCCGTCTTCCCCTGCTGACTGGGAGGTTGTGTTTGCCACGCCTGAGCCCCTGTCATCCTGAGGCCACGATGCTCCTGTTGGACTGCAGTTGTTGGGTTTCATCTTGGAGAACGCCCTGTCTCCCTGAGGTGGACCTGGGTTTGCTTCTTACCCGTCTGCGAATGCACCTGCCCTTCCCCCCTCTGAATGCTTGGGGAAGGATCAGTGCATTGGGACAGTCACCGAGGGACCTCCCCGTGTGTCCTACATACTCAGGGCCTCCGTCAGTGCACTTCTTTCTCCAGCAGGGTCTAGAGGAACCCCCAGTGCATGGCTGGCCTTCACTACTTCATGTTGGGATCGCAGTCCCTCCAGGACCCTGTGTGGCATTTTGCAGCTTAGAGGCCTGAGAGCTCCTTCCGGTTGGAGCCACGGCTCTGGCTCCCCTGCGCTGACTTCTGTCTTTACTAGGGGCAAAGAGTGTTCCAGCTCTCTTACACTGTCACCATTGCTCCCTCTACACCAAAGAAAAAAGACAGACAGTCCTTGGTTAAGGACCTGGGGGTGCTCGCCCCCGCAGCCGGAGACGTTCCTTACCACTTCCTGTGCGGCACCGTGCGTGCCCAGGACCTGCCCCCTTTCTTCTCACCCAACCGTCCTCTCTGGCACATTGCCTGCATTTTGTCTCAGAATTTCCTAGAGGCACTTGTACTTGAGAACAAAACTCATTTTCAATAGATTATAAATGAGGCTTTACCTGATTTCACTGTGTCAGTAGTATGAAAAATAAAAAAGCTTAGAAGTTGCTGGCTTCTGGCCGTAAATTCTGTGTGTAGGGTCAAAGGTGAGTGTCGATTGCGCTGAAGAGAACCCATCCTGTCCCCTTGGAAAGCCTCTTGGGCCTACGTGGATCCCAGCTTCAGTGAGGCTTGTTTTCTCTGAAAGATCTTTCATAATTTATATTAGGCACACATGCTTGTTTAATTAGGAGAGAAAATTAATTCATAGTCGTCATTAGCATGTAAACATAATCTGACCTTTAAGTACCATCGAAGACATTTTACAGTTCACGGGCATTAGCTGTGACCGAGGGAAGGAAACTGACATTGTATCAGTCAGCTTGGTATATTATTTCAAAACATGGAAATTAATTTTGTGTCAGGTTGTGATTATATTTGAGATGCTCAAGACGCCGAAGAGTTGTACGTTGCCTGTCCCTTCCCCACAGTCCTTGTGAGTGTTCAGCAGGTAGGGAGTGTCTCTAAAGAATTGGCCTTGCTAATGAGGAGAGGTAAGCCTGCTTCTTTCTGTCTTTATCCTGCTGGGGTGCAGCATTGACAAACTGGGGACGCAGAAACTTGGCCAGGAAAGAGTGACCCGGAAGAGACCGGCTCTCTTCTGTACCGAGGAGAGCAGGAATGTCACTCTGGAACATTCGGGGAGGAGGAGTGAAGGCATAGGCCCGGGCCTGGGAGCACCTGTGGCGTACAGCCCCATAGCCTGCTGTGGCCTCCTGGCCAGGCAAAGCTGCAGGCCTAGGCTCGGTCCAGTGCTGAGGTTTTCTGCTTGTTTCTGAGTCTTAGTTTCTTCTGTTGACGTCTGTGTCGTAGGTGAGGATCCCAGGTATGGTTTGGGTCTTCCCCCAGTAAATGTCCTACGACCTCCTAGCTGTTGCTCGCTCTCAGCTTAGCCTTGTGTCCGCAAGATTCTTGGTATTGCTCGTTTCACTGGCTTACTTTTATGATGGTGTAGGAATGCATTGTGCGCATACACTATAATTTGCCCAGTTTCACTGCCTGTGGAAATTTGTGCAGTTTCCAGAGCCAATGACTTGAGGTTTTGTTTTCCAGCGTGTCTGCGCACAGGAATTTAATCTTTTTCTTTCTCCTTGCCTTTGACACATAATTGCTGCAGATCCTATTATTTAAGTTCAGTAAGTTAAGTTTAGTAAACTCCATGAGGAAGGTGTTATTCCTAAAGGAGGGTATGTTCTTTATATAATATACATAAGGAATTGTCACTGGTTTTGTGTCCCTTAAGCTGCCAGTGGGTGACTGAGTGATCAAGCTGATAGAGAAAATACAGACGTAGTTTATGCTTTTTAAATTTTATCTTCATTTGCATTCCTTGTATCCATAGTTGGGTTTTTATTGTTTTGTTTCCATATGTCTGTCTTCATATCAGATTCCCATGAATTCTCTTGACAGCGGACAGGTCGTTAAGTATAGCTAAATCCATGGAGCATGCTTGACATTCCTGTTGCAGGCAAACTCTGCCTTTCCCTGGGTGCGCTCACGTGTTCCTTGCCGGCAGCATGCCCCTAGACCAGGCCTGAGTGCTCGTAAACTCCTTTTCCGAAAGGCCCCTCGGTGGGGAAGGACAGCTGCAATGTGGATCCCCACACGGGACACATGGGACGTGGTGGCACCGTACCGGCCCCTGAGCCCAGCTCTCTTCCCCCACAACTGGAGACGTGGCTTTAGAGAGAGAGAGTGGCCTGCCGCGGGTCCTTTTCTGCCTTTGTGTTGCAGCTTGTCTGAAATTCTTGCTTATTAATTGAGAGTAAGGCGCTACGGAGCTGTTGGTGACAGGGTTTAAGTCAGATCCAGAGAAGCATGCAGGTCTGTGTCTTCTCCTCTTTGCGGATGACATACAGCGTCCTTCCCTCCTCGGTTAATGTTCGCAGTGTTTTATGCGGGTTGTGGGTTTATTTTGGTCCTAATTATGTTAAGCTGACATCTAGTTAGTTTCGCTGTTCTGCCTGAAGAATTCTAAATTTCACTCAAGGTTTATTTTGACTACAAATAAGACAAAGTTTATCTTGCAGACGAGAGAAAACACTCTGTGGCATTGACTGTGATTGTCTCAGGCCCTGAGGTTTGCACTGACGCCCATGCTTGCTTCTAGACAGCTGCAGCGGACTCGGGGTCGCTGTTCTCTCCTTTCTCTTCCCTTGGCTGATGGCCTGATGTCCAAGTCACAGCAGGCAGTGTCTCTCCCCCTCGCTTAGTTGCCCAGAAGCTGTGCTAATAGGTGATCCATCATTTTGTCTCATGCTATGCAATCATTCTTAATAAGCTGGCCCTCATCTTCTGTTCTGATAGAAGGTATTTTTGCGTTAAGATTTAAGGGAGGCGGTGAGGTCAAGCCTTGCACAACGAAGACACCGAGCTGTGTCTGGGTCACCTGGGCCCTGAGTTCCATCCGAGGAGCACGGGGTGAATAGAGAGGAAGGAGGGAAGGTGGGTTTCCCGGGGTGACCTTCAGAGAAGGTGCAGTTCCCGCTGGCACGGGGTGCTTTGCAGGATGGTGCTGAGCTGCCTCCTGCTCCTTCCCAGTGAGGGCCTCTGGTCCCTGTCACTGTTCACTGAAGATTGGAGAATGTGGATGGACGAGCATAAGGCTTCTGTCCACAGTGGGTGCGAGGTCTGCCAAGGACGGTTAGAGGTTGCTGCTGATTCTGGATCTGCAGAACCTTTACGCCGCCAGCCCACTTGTGCCTTCGCAGTCCCCCTGGTCCCTGCACCTGTACCTCTCCCCTTGTATTTTCTCCCCGTTTTCCTGTCTGCCTGCTCCTTGAGCTTACTCCATTCCCTCTGTCCACATTTCCCTTTTTTATTTTATTTTATTTTATTTTTTTGGCAGAACCAGGGATTGAACTCAGGCCTTTGTGCTCGCCAGGCAAGCACTTATTCTACTGAGCTATCTCCCTGGCCCCTCCCTTTTTTATACACAGATTTTCTGTTAACAGAAAATCCCAGTGAAGTCCTTTTGGATTCACAGTGGGATTGGAGGCTTTGTAATTTTTACTTGGAAAGTGACTTAAGTTAAATTCTTACAGAAACAAACATAAAGTTGCTCCAAGCTTTGTTCCTGCTTTGCTTTTTACATTGCTTTTTACATGCTTGGGTGGGGGTCTGTGCTAGCTGCCCTCACCTTCTTTGTCAAGCAGAGGAGAAAAAAATGAGATAGTGGCTAGGGTTTTGTAACAGATCTAAATAATCATTGCCCTCTAATACTTTAGTTCTGTACTTTTTGATAAAAGAAACCCTAAAATAACTTACTGTGGATACTGAGGACTCCATTTATATTCTGCTGTCTTTTATAAAAGTCAAACACTGTGAATGTTAGACGAGAATTAGAGCTTTTCCATTCTCTGCACCACTCACCGAGAAAGGCAGTCGTGTTCGCTCTTTTGTGGAACGTCCTGGGTTGGCAGTGCAGACCTGTGGGCATGGTTTGCGTGTCTGTCTGCCTCTTTTCAAGTGAAGTCGTCGTAAGACTGTGTGGTCCTGCCAACTTCCTATCTCTGGATGTGTTGCTCCCGCAGCTTACACCTCACTGTTCTGAGATGGGAGCAGTGGCGTTGCCCATCCATGAGAGGGCCAGGAGGAGAGTGGCTTCTGTCAGCAAGAGGAGGCGCTCGTTGAAGGGGGCTGGCAGCATTCCTTCCTAGTTACTTGTCTCAGAGGCAGGAAGGCGTTGAGAGTTGAGGGGCAGGCGGGGTTGTCATGGGTCAGGTCATTAGCAGCATTGTGACTGTGAGTTTCTCTGAGCCTCCAGGCTCTGGAAGCTAGGAGGACCGCCTTCTTATCTGCCTGCGACAAGTTGTACAGGACCCCAGCTCCACGCAGAGAGCCCATGACTGGAGCCCTACCCTCCTGTGCAGGGAAGGCACACCAGGCTGCGGAAACGGGCAGCGGTGTTGGAGATGTACTGAGCACTTACACGGGTCACACTGCGTTCCAAGCTCAGTTAGAAAACCTGACTCGTGTAAGCCTCACAGAAGTGCTGCTCGATGGTGAGTATGTTACTCCCATTTCACAGCTCCGTAAATGGCGGCAGAAAGTGGTCGAGCACATTCGCTGAGGTCACAGAGCTGTAAGCGGTGGAGCAAGGTGAAGTCTTGGAGCCCAGAGTCTCTACCGCCAAGGTGGGGGTGTTAGGTCACACGCATCCTTTAGTGAAAGGTAGATCACGTGCCGCGTAAGGTTGGCGGACACAGGCCCTTTGGGCGCAAGGGTTGCTTGGTGGTGCATCTCTCATAAATACTGATAGCATCAAGGCGGAGGTGTTTTGGCCTGGACCACGTTGATTCTTCTGTTACTGCTCACACCTTGGCTGTAGAGCTGCGTCCCTTGTGGCTCATAAATGAGCTGCCGAGGGGATTTGCTTCCTGTGCCTTTTCAGTTTAAATCATTAGTGGGAGATGATGAGAGCATATTAAACAAGCTTAACCTTGAGCGTTTGGTCTCCGTGCAGAACAGAGCACTGTGAGCAGATGACTCCACGCTGCCCCTCCCTTCCTGGGCTGGTGCAGGCTGTGCCAGCTAGAGAAGTCAGCCTGGGGAGTCAGGGGAGGATGGAGAGGTGCTGTGGCTGGCGGCGCAGGAGGAGTGTGTGCGCTGTGGCAGCTCATTTCTGTGTGCCGCTTGAAGACTGTAGAGCTAGGCACACAGTGCTCAGTGACCTGCAGTGGCTAGAACAGCATTACGCGGGTGTGCACAACTGCGGCTGCACCTCCAGGAAGCCATGTCCAGTGCAGACCCGAAAGGTACAGCAGATGCCGTGAAAGGTAGGGAAGCTGTTCAAGAGGAGGAACAATGCGGATGAGGAAAAGGAGGAAGAAAGGGGGAAACACTCATGTGCACGTGCACACAGGAGAGCTGGGATAACTGTAGTACTGAGAGGAACAATTAATGTCTATTTTTTTCTCTTCTAATTTTTTTTGATCATCGAACAACTAATGTGAAGACAACAATATGCAATAGAACAGCTATTGTTGAATTCCTATCGTTTTGTGTAATGAAATTCTGTATTATTTAAAGTGTTTTTGAGGGGAAAGGGCATACTTTGCTCTGCCTGCTTCTTGGAGAAGCCTGAAATTTCCACATGAAGATGGTTGAAGGCAGCTGGGTTCTGTGCGCACACGGGAGTCTGTGTACACACAAACTTCCTTTAAGCGCTGAAGAAGGCACCCGCACAGTTGTCTTCTTGAATGTGTAAGGAATACACATGTGAGCAGGTTCTGTTTCCACCCCACCACTGAGCATGGAACAGTGGGTCATACTCTTCTCGCTTTGACACAGGAAATCATAGCTGCAGCAAAACGACCGGGGGATGAGTGTAAACGTGACCTGAGTGTTCTTAAAAAGAAGCAGCAGCATAAACTGCAGACTAGGAGGGTCACTGCCATTCATTTCCTTTCCCTGCATGTCTGGCTGTGGGAGAAGCTGTGGGCCCTGAGTAGATGGGCTCGTAGGACGTCGCCTCCTTTGTGTCCTGCTTCTCACTCTTTCTTGTCCAGCTGCTTTGTTGGGGACCTTCTGCTTCTTATCCTTGGTGAACTTCTGATAGCATCTCGTATGTGGAATTCTTAACAGTGAAATTAGCGGTGCAGAAACCACCACCCTGATGTTTGCCCTGATGGCATGACTACAGGGAGGGAGAATATTCCACTTTTCATCTTCGACTTTTTTCTTCTTTCCCCTTTATCATTTTTGGGCCTCAGGGAGATTGAGCATGAAATATGTTCTTCAGTTCCAGGATTCAGATGCTCATGCTATAAGCTTGTGCCTTGAAGGGTGAGAAGAGTTGTGGTGTTCACTTGTACGTCATCCTACGTACCTTTTCTCTTTCTTCTCCAAGTAGGTTTCTGACATGTGTGCAGCGGTTGAAGAAGAATGGCCGTTGTAGGTTGGGGGCATCCTAGAGTTGGGTCCTTTGGGAGGTGCCCGGCTTCCCTGTGTGATGTGTGGTGGTAGAACTTGCAAGGATTTCAAGAAAGCTGGGCGCAGAATTAGCTGACATCAGTTCCCTTCTGTTTTAGAGGGAAGATACCAAGAAACAGGAGATCTACGTGATATAATTTCTGTAATAATAAGGCTGTTTTTGAGCTTGATGAGCTATACAGTTGGTTGATCGGGGATTGGATTCTGAATTTTGGTTGGGCTGTGGCGATCTATTTGTAAAGTTCTCATGGTGTTGAGCTTCATGAGCACAAGGCCTGGTGTAGCCAGCCAGAAGCGCCTGGTCACCCTGAGGGATCTCTGTGGTTACCTGCTGTTTGGGTTACTTTTCTTTATTGTTCAGACAAAATGTCTGACATCCAAAGTTAGGGAAAAAAGGTTTATATAGCTCATGGGTTTTAGAGGTTTCAGCTTGCAGTCGGCTGGCTTCAAGGCCAGGTGGCAAGGCAGAGGGTGGAGGGGCATCGCAGAGGAGAAGCAGCCCATGCCGGGGGGAAGACGGCACAGTCAAGTGACAGGCAATGAGCCTGTCTCTCTTTTTTCTTGAAAAGTATTTTCTTTTCTTTTGTTATTTTTTTAAATTTTATTTTAAAGAATACAAGCAAAAGCAAAAACAAATAGCCAAAACAAAGAGAGAAGCAAGTTAACATACAATACATATGTTACAGATTTTCAAAACAAGAATAGCTAATTAACAGTGGTTATATTATCTATTTTTATCATCAAGTCTATTGCTTAGATTAACAGGCATACTTATTATGCAAGATTGGACGAACCACTGAATATTAACGCTTGCTTTCAGAAAACTTTTTTTCTTTTTTTAACTTTAAAAAAATTAGAGTATAGTAATAATTGATGAGGCATTAGAAACTGTCTCTTATCGTATCCCACCCTTAATTCCCACACCCTTAACCCTTGTATTGCACCATGAGTCAATCCCAGCACCACACACGGGAGACCCAGCCACCTCTGACCATGTGAGGCTTTGAGGGGACATCCAGACCCAGGCCATGGCGCCTGCCTCACATAGATGGGAGGTGAAAACCTTGTCCCAGAGGTAGCTTTGCAACAGGTGTGGCCATTTCTCTTTCTCTTTTTAAAAAACTGTTGTTATTTTGAAAAGCAAATGCTGGACTTGCTAACCCCTGAGGCTTTCTAAGAATGTTCTTCTGTTTGGCAGCTTCTCTTGCTGGCTTATTTTGCTGTTTGGGTTGTATTTTTCTTTCCCTGCCTCTGACATTTTGAGGACAGAATGACTCCCAAGCGTGAATTTCAGAGTTCAAAAGCCAGAGGAGAAAAATTGCTTCTTCTCCCTCTGATGTGCAATTAATTTTGACTTTGACAAAGATTCACACACTCCGTTGGGATGAGGAAGAATGTTGTAGCAGCTTGGAAGTGGTTGGTGAAGTGGCCAGCCTGCCCTGCGCGGGCTTAGCTCCTCTACTTCCTGATACCCGTTCCTGGCTCCCGGGGCTGGACCAGCTGCACAGAAGTTACCTAGAGTCCAGACGCCGACTCCTGCCTGCGCCAGACGCAGCGCAATCTAGAACATGTGCCGCTGGATGGCAATTTCAGCATCATCCTCCAGCCAGCAACGAGGGGAAGTGAGCTCCAGAGAGAGCAAACTCAGGTGGCGTTTGGGAAGATAAAGCATTGGGCTGACGTGGGCCATGACCTCCTCAGTAGGCTGCGGACGTGCTGCTTGTTTTGTACTCTCTGCCCATGTCCTCCTCTGCCCCACCCAGCTCTGATTGACAGGAGAAGGGGCAAGCAGGCTTTCATCGGAACTAGGAAGCGGTTCCAGCAGGGCAGGCAGGCCGCGGGCCTTTCTGCTTGCAGCACCTTCGTTAGAGCAAGCTCTTTGCTGAGCACGTGATCCCCCCTCCCTTTAGTCCTCTCTGCAGTCCTGTGAGGTGGGGAGTGTGTTGTGAGCCTCAGAGGAGGTTGCATAGTTGGGCTTCCCGCTCGAGCTACCCTGAAGCTGCTGATGAAACGATCTAACGAAAGCAAGGCTGTAAATCTGCAATATATAATCATTCTATTTGTCCTTAAAAGTGTGTGTGTGTGTGTGTGTGTGTGTGTGTGCGCAGAAAGCGAGGGAGGGAGAGGGGGGAGAGAGAAAGGGAGAAAAAGTGAATGAGAATAAATTGATCCTTATAGGGAAAAGGATTGATAAAATAAGAAAATTTCATACACTTATACCAGTAGTCAACATACCAAACTAGAAATAAGTCCTGCGGTAATAATACAGAAAAACTAGCTTGATCCAGTGGACATACGTAGAACACAACCCTGTAACTTGGAGCATAGATGTCTTCTTTTCTTTTTTTAATTTAAAAAAATGATTTATTTATTTATTTGGTACAGGGTCTTGCTGTGCAGCTCGGACTTGTAGCGATCCTCCTGTCTGAGCCTCCCCAGCACTGGGATTAGAGGTGTGTGCCACCACGCCCGATTTCAGGGCAGGCACTGTGTGTCTGGGAATCTGGGCCAGCACAGCATGTGGTACCGGATATTGAACCCAGGTCCTTGAGCTTGCTGAGCAGGCACTTAGACCGCTGAGCTGTCTCCCTGCCCCAAGGTGCATAGACATTCATACATGTGGGATATGTATGAAAAGTGACCATTTGCACACCTCAGTGAACTGGGGTCAGTATCCTGAAGGCCACTTCAGAAATGCTTCAGTTAGAAAGTGAAGACAGAAGGCAATTAAGTTGCACACTGCTGTAGGAATGCACGGTGCTCTCGAAATCATGCCCTCTACAGAGCTGCCCACCTGACCAGACTGTGGAGAGCTCATAGCCTTGGGGTGACATGCAAGCCCAGCAGCCTGAGAAGAATCCCAGATTACTGGGGTCACAAGCTGCTCTTGTGTTCTTGGAGGCCTGGGCGGGGGGGGCCATTGGGCATGGGAACCACTCTGGGCTTCCCAGTGAGGCATCTGGAACCATCAGTCCCCACCCCTGCACTCCATGTAGGGCAAGAGCCTCAAGGCGTCTCCCCGTTCCTTACTGGGGGGAATTCTGGGATCCTTACGGGATGGTCCAGCTTTCCATGTAAGGAAACTGATGATGCAAGACGTTTGCCTGAGGCCACGCTTGTGCCTCACTGTAGAGGTCGCCCTCCCATCCTGGGCCCTGGTGCGCTGCCTCTTCTGTGTGTGTGCTTCTGCTCAGTAGCATTAACTTGGCAGGCGTCATCTCCAAGGTGAGGGCAGGCCTCCCAGCATTCTCAGACCTCCCAGAAGTGGGTACCGGTCTCTTAGAGATGATTTAAAGTTGGCATGAGATTAATGGATGTATGCTGATTTGTGTGACTTGGTTCTCCTAGAATTTATTAAACACATTCCTGGGCTCTCTTCTCAAATGGGGTCATTCACTAGGCCTCTGGGGACCTCACGGTCCGCCCTTCCAGTCATATTTTCTTAGGCCTTTGGCAGAGCCACACTGCAGCTTAGTACAATGCCTCCTCTGTGACAATGTTAGAATGTAGTTTTATCTTTTCCTTGGATATTAGAAATTGTTGAAAACCTACTGCAGTCACCCCTTCTTCACCAATTTTGGCTTCTTCGGTTGTGTTCTCTTCGTGACAGTGTGCCAGATGCCTTGTAGGAAGTAGAGCAGCTGCATAGATTCATGGGCCATTCTGCCTGGAAGGACCTTTAGGATAGTTTAAGGGATCAGGTGACTGGGTCCCAGAGATGCAGTGTCCCCACCAGAGCTGTTGCTTAGCAGCGTGAGCTAGGCCAGAGATCCCTCCCACTCACCCCTGCTCTGCCTTTAGCTCAGGCCAGGGCGTGGGTGTCTGTCCTACCCTGCTCAGGAACTCTGACAGTCTTAGGCTCAGCGTTGGTGGGTGTTGGGCCTGCAGCCCCGCTGCCAGTGGAGGCTGCTGCAGACCTGCCCGCAGGAGTGAACGGAAGAAGGCTCTGGTGTTGCACTGGTAGTGGGTATGGGCTTGAGGGCAGGCAGCAATGCCATTGGTCTTGTACAGCAAACACTTGCTGTTTGACATAATGAGCATACTCAGCTAAGCCAATCAAATGCTTAAGGCAAAAGTCAGTATCTACTTTTTTTTTCTTATGGCTTGAAAACATCTGTGCGTTTCCTGTAGACAGAAGCACACTTGCGTAGCCACGCTGTTTACCTTCAGATCATGATGTGCCTGTGTGCATGCTGGGGCTCCTCCTCAGGGTCCTTCTAAGGGCCAGTGAGGCCAGTACTGGCTCATCTCGGGGTCCTGCTGTACAGTGGCCTGGCCAGTCTTCACAAGAGCAGGGACTCTCCTCAGTGGGTCGAGAGGCGTTCTGTGTGCACAGACCCCATGGTTATCGTGAAAGTGTTTTACTTCTAGATAGAAGCCAAAAGTTTCAATCTCATGTCTTTTCTATCAGCCTAAATTGCTGGCCCCAGAGCGTCTCGCCCCAGCTGCATCCCAGGTACCTCACTTCTGTTTGGGAGTGTTTTTGCTTCTGTGAAAGGTCATGTAGGAGTTACAGACGCCAGCCCCTGCTCAGGGAGCAGGTCTAGTCTGTGTGTGGACAGGCCATGCGTCGTTGGGAAGTGAGGCGCTCGTGTTCCCCAGCCTCAGAGTGTGAGTGAGGGTGGCGTAGATGTGTGTCTGGACATCAAACCTCCCCTGTGTTCAGCGTCTCGGGGTGTTTTGCAGCGTGCATACAGGCACGGACACACAAGTGGGACCGCAGTGCCTTGCAGTTGTGAAAATCAAGTAAGGAGCCTGCGAGTTCTCATGGAACTATGAAGCGAGGTCAGGCAGTTGGCCTCAAATATTTATGTGGGTAGGAATTTGTGGGAAAGGGTTTGCTAACCGTGTGGATTCTTGGGCCCAGAAACATGCATTTTTAAATAGCCGTCTAAGTGATTCTCAGTCAGGTAACTTATGATCCACAGTTAAACCTGAGTCAAGTCAGAGAAAGCCAGAAAGTGATCAGCCTTGAAAACTAGTAGTGAAACGTGCCAGCCCCACCTCCTGCGCCCCATTCTGTAAGGCAGGTATGTCAAGGATAGGCTGACAGGGGCTGGCATTTTGATCTCTAGTTGTCAAGGCTGATTATTTCCTGGCTAGGTCTTATTTTCAGGGAGATGCAGGGGGTCACTCGATGTCCTCCCTGATGGGCATGTCTTTCCCTGGCTCCTTATCCCTGGCTCATCCTCTTTCTGCCTTTCCTGTCTATGGCAAGGCCAGTGGCCATTTCACTACAGGCTCCCACCCTGATGCACTGCTTCACCGGGTCAGAAGTAACAGAACCAGGCAACCATAGATTGAAACCACTGAAACTATAAATCAGAATAAATTCTTCGAATTATTATTCTCAGGTAATATTTTGTCACGGCCATGGAAAACTAATACATAGTATTTTTGTTCTTACCTCCATTGGTTTCTTAGAACTTTGCCCCTGTGGCTATTAAAAAACAATGCCGGGGGCTGGGGAGATGGCTCAGTAGGATAAGCGCTTGACTGGCAAA
>NDGN011145363.1:0-12911 GCA_002564285.1 Tympanoctomys barrerae | reverse complement strand
GGATTATTTTGCTGAATTCATGCACCTACAATATATAAATGGCAATGGAATACCCATCTCTAACAAAACTACACAAAAAAAAGATACAAAGGAAGGACCATTTTGTATTTGTATATACAAAATAGTTATGATAGATATACAGTTGTTTCTCTTAATTCAATGAGAAGAAAGATTTATACTAATAGTATTTGGACAGGACATCATGTCTGCATCTTGTACTATGAATAACCCTTAAGATTATAACAATATGCAATGTATTAATTATTGAAACTGTCTTATTAATTAGTTTTGAAACTGTGTCATTGCTGTTTCTCAATAAAAATAATTAAAAGAGAAAGTAAAGGAGAGACTCTGTCAACAGTCACAGATAGTGCAGGTTGTGAGAAATACCCACTGGATGTATATGCCCCCCACCAGGGCAATGGCTGGTATATAGTAAAGGATTGATAAATATAAACTAAATTAATTAAAATATCTAGATCAGGAAGACAAAGCATTTTTGGCTTCTAAACTACTGCGTCTTCCTTCCCGCCTCCTTGACAGATATCAAACACCGAATATCCATTATCTTTCCTATTTTTGAATAAGGGCAGCCTCCAATTCCTCCATCTCTGCCTTCTGGGCAGGCAGGATCAAGAAGGTGGAATAGTCATGCAAATTCTTTCTGGGATGGATGGAACCATCAGGATGGGACTTTATACCAGAGTTGTTCAAAATGGAGCCTCATGTGAGTAAGGTCAAGAGAGCCATGGGCCGTTTGCATTTGTGCTAAACGACCACTGGGCTCCCCCAATAGGCTTTTCCCTACCCTTAGCTTGTACCTGTTGAAAGCATGGAGAAAAAACTCAACCAAGTGTAAGATTAAAACCTGTGAGCTAAATCTTCTCTTGAAACTCCCTGCTTTGCATTTCTTCTCCCTCTTATCTTTATTGGCTTCCTGAAAGGCCTTATCTGCTAAGACACCATTAGGTTCTAAATCTCAGTCCACCAGCACAAGTACGCTTCTGCTGCTTCTGCAAGGTAAAAACGCATTGCAAGATAGAAAACATTAGCTTAGCTGCCCAGCCATAGGCAGACTCCTTTCATCTCCAAATAATGCACTCTCCCCATGTAACGCAAAAGCAGACTTTTTTTTCATCCCAAAGTACATAGCATTTCCAAGAGACATCTGCTGCAGACAGATCGTGGGTCTTGGAAGGCTTAATACTTTGAAATTTATGCTTCTTCTCCACCTGGAGGCTCAGGAGTCTGCTATAGACTCTCCACTTCCCATTACTTTGGAAGCTAGTGAGCTGTGTGCGGATAGACACACAGGCTGCAGCTCTCCTGGTGAGACTCCTATGGCCCCACATCGAGGGGGACAGGACAGAGCATTAAGCAGCAGAGCCCCTGGACAGCCTCCAGCTCCTTCACCTCTATTCATTCCCTCAGCACATGTGTGCTGCATGCTAGTCTACACCATTTTCTAGAACAGGAGATGCAGGTACAGTGAAAAATAAGACTGGTCTACTTTTTGTTTTTTAACATGGATATTATAAATACACTGTGGAAGTTCTCAGTGTCCCTCTGAAGTGACATGAAAAACTGTTACATGTGTTCCCAGAAAGAGACATCATTTCTTATCAGATTACACATCCGAAAGTGTTAGGGTATCATTGGAAATCTTCAAGTCAGCTTTGACACATCCCTTTCTATCCTGGTCAGTCACACATAAAACCATTCACCAAAGGTCGTCACTTCTTTTGTTAAGGTTGCCCTACATTTATGTCCTTTTCTTCCCCACTCCCACTTAGTTCTGCTGATCTCATCTCACTTGTTAATTGAAAAGTGCTCTGACCATCTCCCTGTCCTTGTTCCCTTCCAACT
Organism: Tympanoctomys barrerae; assembly: GCA_002564285.1. Classification (NCBI taxonomy): domain Eukaryota; kingdom Metazoa; phylum Chordata; class Mammalia; order Rodentia; family Octodontidae; genus Tympanoctomys; species Tympanoctomys barrerae. The sequence goes on along the minus strand of NDGN011145363.1, from coordinate 11,045 downwards.
TCCCAAGCCTGAGAGCGTAGATTTCCAGAGCTCGTATCTAATCACTTTGACCCTTTGTTTGAAACCTTTCACATCTTCCCCCAGCTCTGAGCATAAATGACAAACACTAACTATTGACGTGAGCAGTTGGCTTCTCAACATCGCCCCTTGCTCTTCTGCCCATCCCACTACTTTGCCTTCTTCAAAGTCTCCATGTGCCACCCTACCATGGGGCTTGTACACATTCCTCAACTGTCACCCAGGTGGGTTCACCAGGCTGTACTGTAATGACACTGTTAACTGTTGGCCTCCCCAGCCCTTGCTGAGTAGGTCAGCTACCCTATTTGTAGAATCTCAGAGCTTCACGAAGTTCTTCATACTCTTTGTCCAAGTTAGAATGATACAGGCTCTCTCTGCACATGGATGAGCATAAATCATTTACAGTTCTCCAAACCCATTGTTGAATGATCACATCTCCGAACTTAGTGTGATACCAGGCACGTGGACAGCAAGGGTATGATTAGTACTTAGTGAAAGAATAGCTGAATAATCAAGTGGATGAATCCGCATGGTAGGTGGAGGCTCTGATGAAGGAGAACATTCAGCACTGTGAGCATGCGGGAGAGAGGGACATCTCCTCAGTAGGTCATGCACAGGTCTCATCTGCAGAGTCCAGTGCAGGTAAACAATGGACACTGACTAAATGCAGGACACTGCATTTAGTGGTTAACTAATCCTTCCTGAAAGAGTGAGGGTGACTCCAGGCACTTGACATCTGCCACAAAGGAAAACTGCAAATATTCAAATCAGGCAGAGAAAAAGGCAGGCGAAGAGAATTTCAAACAGAAGAAAAGGCAAGTACCAAGACATTATACCACAAAAAAGGAGGGAAAAACCCTCAGTGAAAGAGAAGGCTAAGTGATATGGGCATGAAGAAGTACTCTGTGGGTCCTCTTTCTGGAAGGAAAGGATTTGTTTCAAGCTACTGGGAGCATAAGGGGGGCAGTGCAATCTCCTGTAGCTATCAGAGAAACCTCCTCCCCCTGGGCCACATCAGTCCTGGAGCAGCGGCTCCCCTGACTGGGTGAGACAAGACTGAAGGCCCAGGCATCTGGGTTTGGTGGATGACAGTTCTATCAGCTTTCATGTGCAGAGCCCCCACAGGTTCCCAGAAGCCTCTACTGTTCCTGTGTCCCTGTAGCTTGCTCCTCACATCCTGGCTGTCATGGGTGGTAACCTCAACTGAGCACTGGGCTTCGTGAGAGTGGCCGCTTCTCAGGGAACTGTACTGTAGAGTGGGGTCAGGCCATGGGAGAGGATATGTGTAGGGGGAGTGCCTAGAGAAGAAATTTGGAGCAAGATGTCTAGAATCCTCTGATTGGAACTAAGTCAGAGTCTTGTCTGGGGACGACCTCCCTGGTTGCTGAGGGGTGAAGACATTAGAAGCAGGCAGAACCCTTGGATGGTCACTGCATTAGTCCATTAGACATACGTGGTTTCCAGCTGGAGAAGTGACAGCTGGTGGAGCAAAGGCATGCGGAGCAGCTCAGAAGGAAACGTCAATAGCTCACATATGACACAGGACCAAGGGGAGAGAAGAAGGGATGAGGAACAGTCATAACAAGAGAACGTCATGCTCATTTTCAGACATGAGAAGGGACACAATGCTACCTTGGGTTAAAATAGTACCTGCAAGAGTAGATCCTTCTCCTGAGAGCTTTTTCCTGGCACTCCCAGGTATCAATTAAGATGACAACTGGAATATTTCTGCAGTGACTACACATGCAAACTCTTATGCAAAAACAATGGTCAACAAAGCTTTAGTTTGCCCAGTAGGTAAGAACCTAAGGGTGTCTGTCTAATATAACTGGTCACCAGCTTGCCAAAGAACAATCTCATGTCAAGCAGATAAGTGTTCAAATTAGAGAGGGAGCAAAGAGGTGGATCTACAAGGAGAGAGGTCAGACTAACACCCAGTAAAGAAGAGCCTGGCAGTGATCTCACTCCCCCATGGATTTACCAGCCACTGTCTATACCCCATTAGGCCAGAGGCTTGGAGTGCAGTATTGGATAAAGCCCTAAAGACTGCATGTCAGCAAGCAAGCACATATCTGGGGAAATTTAACAAAAATAGAGTAGATATCTCTGTGACCAGCATGGCCCTCTCCACCAGCATAATTCAATGTCTTCCTGTTAGGCATTTGCTGCTATGGGTTGTTTTTGAACTTGCACAATTACCTGTCATGATCTTCTCATTCATCATAGCATACTAGAGCAGACAGTCATACCAGTTCTGATCTGACCCCTTACTGGTCATGTGGCCTTGAGCAAACCACACAAACATCCAACAGAGACAATTATCCCAATGTCCCAGAGAGCATTAAGATACTGTGCGCACTAGCTAGTTTGCAATAGCAATGTACTGTGAGAAGCCCTCACTTTATGAGAGATGAGCTATATTAAATGGAGTTGAGAAGTTGGGAGAAATAATAATTTTAAGCTATGGTCATGGACTGTATATAATTTGTAAGGCCCAGAGGAAAAATGAAATGAGAACGCCCTTGTTCCAAAGTTATGAAGAGGGCCAAGGATATAGCTTAGCAGCACACGTACCTGACAAGCATAAGGTCCTGAATTTGATTCCCAGTACCCCCTAAAATTATGAAAAATTTCAAGATAGTGATGGCAGTGTGTTGTTCCCAGCACAGGTCCTGTAGGTGTGAAACCCTTCCTGACTGCACAGGCCGTAAAACCTAGGAAGTCAACCTTGGATTTGACTTCCATTCCTACCTCTTACTGGACCCTGATTTCCAGCCATTTCTAGAGTGATGAACCTGTCCTATAATAAGTACAATTATATGTAGAAGTGCATATTTTGTTTTCTTTGTTGTTAACGTATCAGTAACCACTAATCGGAGCAATTTTCTTTGAGTGGTTGTGTGCATAAAGCCACATGTGCTGGACTAATATCTAGAGTATATAAATAGCTTAAAAAATAGATCTCCCCAAATAAAAGACCCAATCGAAAAACAGGCAAGTCAAATGAATATCAGAAGTATAAATGTACAAAATATAAATAAAGAAATGCTCAATATCATTAGCCATGAATGAATTGCAAATTAAAATAACACTGAGATTCCTTTTTATCACGGAAAGAGTGTTTGTCATCAACAAATCAAATAATAACAAATGTTGGTGAGGCTGTAAGGAAATAGGAGGTCAAAGGAGGAAAAATGAAGTTTTTGTCCCTGGGGGTGTAAACGATCACAAGCACTATGAAAACCAGCATGGAGACTCCGCAAAAACGAACACTATGTATTCCATTCAATTGAGCAATTTCTCTTTTGAGATACTTTCCCAAAAGTTTTAAGGACATCATATTACAGTGATAGATGCATGCCTATGTTTATAGCAGCATAATTCTTGGTAGCTAAATCTTGGAAGCAACCTATATGCCATCAACAGAGGAGCGGATAAAGGAAACATGGTGTCCGCGTACGATGGAGTACTACTGTGTCATTAGGAAGGATGAGTGTGAGTCATGTGTTGAATAAAGGCTACACCTTTATACATCTCATAGTATTAAGTGAAATTGCCTGTGGCCACACCACCCTGAACGCGCCCAATCTCATCTGATCTCGGAAGCTAAGCAAGGTTGGGCCTCGTTAGTACTTGGATGGCAGTATTGAGTATTAATCACACACACAAGATTTTTGGTTTTGGTTTTGGTTTTGGTTTTTTTGTTTGCTTTTTGGTGGCCAGTTCAGCCCAGATGGGGCTGGTGCAGCATGTGGTGCTGGGAATCAAACCACGGGCCCTGCACTTTGCCTGAGCTTGCCTAAGCTTGCCTAAGCAGATGCTTTACACCACTGAGCTATCTTGCCGGCCCCATACAAGTTTACATAGTACATGGTTTCTCTTATATGAAAAGCCCAAAATGTAAGTCAATTAAAAAATTAAAGACAGATAGTAGAAAATAGGGAGATAGATTTATTTATCAAATGGGAACAGGATAAAGAGGTGTGGGGAAGCAGAGGGGAAGTGGATGTGAAAGGATTAAGACTTCTTGTGTGTAGGCACCAACCACCCATTAGCTATGTGATTTCTAGGTACTGAAAACATGTACTGATGAATAATAAAAACTTAAAGACATAAAAGCCAAAACAAAAACATATGCTAATTTTTTGCGGTACCTAAGATTGAACTTAAGACCCTGCACTTGGCAAGCACTTATTCTACTGAGCTGTCTCCCTGGCCCCATATGTGCTATTCTATCCCTTCTGAGGTTTTCAAGAGTATTTCTAGTCTATTTTCCTTATGAAGTGGCCTTGTTATTCTGCAGGAAATGATAGTCCACTAAACATGTCGCTTTAGCGGGACTAATCTTGCACTAGAATCAGACCACAGAGTTCCCATCTGCCCCTCAGAAACCCTGAAGGGAATGCACTGCTATCCTCCAAGCAAGGGAAAGATTCCCTCAAAGTTTCCAGCATGTACATGGCAGGGCTGAGATTCAACCCTGGGTCTTTGGGCCTTAAGATCCCTATTCATTCCATGCTCTCTTCAGAAGTGCCTCCATGCTTTTAATTTTCCCTGCAGCCCTTGCCCAAACCTTTGAAATGAAGAATTGCTTGTTGAACAGAAAAACCTGCTTTTCTGCATCCCAGTCACAGGAGCATTCCCGGTTGGTTCTGTTCAGGCACGCAAGGCCAGAGGCGGAGCAACACGAACCCCTGAGTCTGGCCTGTGCCTCAGCGCCCTGATTGCTATGTGCTGAGGACTCGGGGCTGACATCACTGGTCTTCAGCCTCCAAACTCTGAGCCCTTGTGGAGAGAATGCTAGGGGGTGTGGACAAAGTTCATTTTCGAGTGAGTGCTACGTGTAATTAACATTACTGACAATGAAAAGCTCTCTTGCTCACAGACAAATGAGTCAGAGTAAACTTGACATTGAAACTACACATTGTAATACTTAAATATTTACCTACTTGGGATATGAAATGCAATTTCTGATCAATGTGTGCAGAATTCTGGTTTGAGAACACCACCTAAAATGTAGGGAAGAAGCAATTTGCATGCTGAATTTCCTCCATGTACACAAACACACACACACTCACACACACGATTCTGGGTTTGTCATCACCTTTACAATTTTTTATTATTGTCTTTTTCCATTGAGACCCCCAGGATACAACTCCAACTTCCCTTCCTGTAAAGGCCTTCCCTAAACCCTCCTCCAAATGACCACACCCCCCTCCATTATTCTAGCAGCAGCCTGAATGCAAATGCTATCCCAGGCTCTGAATCAGAACTAGAGGCCCTGAAAAGTCGTGACAATGACAGGTGCTCCCTAGGTCAGCCAGGGGTGTCCCCATCACCCTCCTCTGGGCACACTTGTCCTCCTTGTACCAAGTCAACCCTTCCCTTCTCTACCTGTCCTCAGCTCTGAGATCATACATCTATTCTTGGGCTCATGGTCCATGGAGTGACATAGCTTCCCCCACTCGGTCCCCATGGGTGTCAAGAACATGTGGCCCACCACTGAGTGGCACCAGGAGAACAGCCACATCAAGCCATGGGTGCACATGGCCAGCACCTTCACATTGTTCCTCCTTTGTACTGCTTTTGCCCTTGCCCTGTTTTTATGACCTTAGTAGGTCTTTGAGGACGGTGAACCAGATGTATGTGCATCCAGCAAGATGGCTTCTAGTGGTCACGGACCTGTGTCACACTGCATGGTACTTGGTACCTCTTGGAAGGAGAACTGCATGGATTATTTGATCAAATCAATGTCTTACCAGACTATGGGGTGGTGTGGGGCATTATCCAAGGAAGAATATGTTCTGAAGTAGTATGGATATGACTGCATTAAACCACTTGGGAACTAACAATTGCATGGGAGGGGTACCCAGGAGAACATCAAGGCGGAAGGCCGGCTCGGTGGATCCATGTCCTGGTGAGAAATTATCATCTGGCCCATTTTGGTGAAGCAGAGACTTTAGTCTTGATTCTAGCAAATTAGTGCTGGTAGTAGTAATAATTGATAATTAATAATTTGGCACAAGCCAGGTGCTTGGTGGGCCTTTGCAGACACTATCACATGAGATTTTCCCAGCAGCCCCAGAGGAAGGCAGCAGCATCACTACCCTCATGCCATGTCCCGAGTCGCTGATTAAGCCCCAGAGAAGTAAGAGTTTTCTGAAGCTGTGCAGTAAGAAATCTAGGTCTGGTTCTCCAAACCCATGCTCTGAGCTCGCCTGCTCTGCGGGGGAAGGCAGTGATCTGAGGAGAAGCCTCTAGTTCCATGGCAGAGGGGAATCCCAGTTAAACAGACTCATCTTCTCATCTTGTAAATGATAAAACTGAGACTCAAAGAAACAAAGACGCACAGGGCCTTAGAACCCTGTGGCTGAAATGGACTCCTAAATTCACCCAGACACCTGTCCATCCAATTACTGCTTTACTTACACATGATTTTTCTACTGTGCCATTTACCTGAGATTATCATCTGTTAAAGTTCTAATTGATTTTTGTTTCTTTTTTTCTTGGCCACCTAGATGGGCAAGTTTCACTATGGCAGGTTTGTGCATACACGTGTCATACTTGGATGATTTCCACCTGACATCAGAGCGCCTTGCCCCATCTTTCACCTAGTTACCATTTTTAAGTGGATTCAATATGCACAATGTGTTCTACCCATACCCAACCCCCACAGTGGTTTGTAATACATTCAAAGAAGTGTATAGCTATCACCATCATGCTGTCCATCACGGCTTCCATCACCCCCAAAAGCAACTCCATATCCATTTGCATTCTCGGCTCCAAGCTCAGCCTTAGCAAACACTGATTAGTCTCTATGGATACCCCCTGATATTTCATACAAAATACGTGTATACACAATACTGTCTTCTGTGACTCAGCTTACCATATGCTTTTTTTTCTTTAGTACATGGAATTGAACTCAGGACCTTGCACTTGCCAGGCAGGCTATGTGATGCTGAACTATAACTCTAGCCCAACATATGCTTCTAAATATATTGAAATGAACTCAGTATATGATAGAAACTTGGTGGCATCAACAAAGAGTTGCCAGCTGGTAGAGGGACCCCAGCTTCATTAGTCCCATCATGTAAGCTTTTCAAAATTAAAATCTAAGAGCAGAATGCTTGATGTACATTATGGGTTGGATTCTGAAACATCCCCAAAGTTAATGCATTGAAACCCTAAACCCTCATGCCTCAATGTAGGAGCCCATCTGAAGACAGGGGCTCTACAGAGACCACTGGGTAAAAGTGAGGTCGTCAGTTACGCTTAACCCGAGAGAGCTGGTGTCCTTGTAAGAACTGAAACTTTGGAGACAGACATAAGCACAGAAACCAGGCTATCACAAGCCAAGGAGCAATAAGGAGTTGCAAAGGCCTAGAACAGAAGGAACCAGCCCTGCCGGCACACTGGTACTGGGCTCCCCTCTTCCAGATCTCTGAGGTGATAGGTTTCCATTGTTCACCCCATCTGTGCAGCTGTGCTGCAGCAGCCGGAGCAAACCAACATGCTTTTTTAAAATTTAACTTTATTTTCTTTTATTGTATTGTCTTTTTGAGACAGGGTCTCGCTATGCAGGTCAGGCTGCCTTGAGCTCACTGTGTCGCCCAGGCTCGTCTCACGTTTCCAACCATCTTCCCGCCTCAGCCTCCTGAATGCTGGGGTGGCACATGCCTGGCCTAACGCCATGTGAAACACAACTCTACTCACACCTCTGAGTCATCTTCCTGACAAGCACACTGTTATTCTTATACTTCCCCTTCCCCCAAACCAACAAAACTTTAAAGTCAAATCTGGAAGTTTTATGTAGCCCTAGCTTTCTCCCAGAGCTTCCTATTTAGGCAATGGCACTGCTATAAAAATAAATAAATTAATTAAAAATTAAAAAAAAACTATGTCCAGGCAGAATTCTGAAAGACATGCTGATCATCTTCCTTTTCATGCCAACCCTCCTCCTAATCCAGAGAAGGCGAGAGAAAGACAGAAGGGGAGGGGCAGAGGAGGTCAGGAGAGAAGGGAGGGATTTCAGAAGGGAAGAGGGAGGAGGGGGGAAGGAGAAAGGAGAGAGAAAATATGTCCTCTAGGCCAACACGACTTTAGAGGAATATTCCATCAAGTCTAGGGAAACATTCTTAGGAATATCCACCAAGGCTCAGGAGATAAATAAATTCTAAAACTGCTTAAAATGATCCCAATCATTAAAACTTAGACTTGAAAATTCCTTCATGTAGTCATCAAAATATTATTAGAAACTGAAAACAACAAGAAAAAGAAAGCAAGTTAGATCACAGAACCTGGATAAGGAATAACCCCAGAAACCCTATGAAGATATTCAATTGTATAGTCCATGACTGCTTAAAAGAATAACACATCACAGTCAAGTGAAAATTAGTTGAGAAATGCAAGTCTACTTCCCCTTGCTGTACAGGCCCAGAATGTTATCGTCTGAGACAAGGACTGCTGCCTGTGAAAACACTGCCCTGCCCATCATTCTGTAGCTCAATCTACTTTTCATATTTCCAAAGGGTTTTCTCATGGTGCTCCAGGAAACTTCACAAGTCCCTTGGCTCTGGACCCCGTGATTTCCCGCCTTCCAAGTCCGCTACTGGCTTTGCCAAGCGTTAATCTAGTGAAGCGTCTATCAGCACAGAGCCTCTTGCCAACCTACATGCAGCAAAAACACTAAGAACCTCCATCCCATGGAAATGAAAATTAATAATAGACAAAAACAACCTTTCCCACATAAGAATTAGGACTTTAAAGCCAAAAATGCATTTCTCCAGAAAAGTTTCCTGGAAAAGTCATTCAAGCCTGAAAGTCAACCCACCAGTGTAGATTGCTGTGATTTATCTGCTGCTGTATAACAACACAGTTTCCAAATAATAATAATCTATGGCTGCACTGATTGCCGTGCAGACTGCCTGGGCTCGCCTGGTGTGTTCTTCATTCTCCTGTGGCTGGGTTTGGTTGGCCATTGGGCCACGATGGCTTGAAGATTCAAGAGGCCCCAAGTGGCTCCCACGAGACAGACAGCTGATGTGGTATGGTGACCAGGGTGCTCACTGCAGAGCTAGATCCAGGGACAGAGCAGCCGCCTGAGACAGTGCCACCGCTACCCGTTCTGTCTTCTGCATCGTGGGTGTTCAACGTGTCGCTATGCCCCAGCTGGACTGAGTGATGTAAAATTGGCTTGGGATGCATATAAAATAGATAGTGTACTTCCTGTATCACACCTGCTTTAAAACTATTCTAACTTAGTAAATAATACGCCCCAGTTGAATAATTAAATAAGCAAATATACACGTCTGTTAAAAATGTCTGTGAAGGCAGGGGGCACGCGCACACACACATACACACACACACACACTGTCTCATGTAGACAACTTTAAATGCAGCTATATGGAATGGTTGCAGGTGTACCTTAGAATCCACACCATGGGTTTCCATGGCACTGACCTACGTGGGGCGTGCAGTGAGGCCGAGTCAGCCTCGGGCTGCGCACGTGCCCACGCAGCCTTCCTGCAGAGCCTACAGGGTTCTGCTCAGGAATCTCGCAACCACTCATGAAAAGCATTGCTGGAAATCGCATAGTAACGCTAGAGCTCAGCATCCTGTGGGCCACCTCAAGCGCCATCCAACGGCACAGCAGCCTACCGGCCAGCTGGTGGCAGAGCCAGGCAAGCCTGAGTGCCCAGCTGTGTGGAGCTGGTAACTTCCTACGCCTCTGCACCGAGAGAAGCAGCAGCTTGTGCCCGGCGGAGCTTTGGAGCGACTGGAACAGGATTAGAAGGGAGAAGCGCCTTGCAGGCTGCCTAGCAGGCAGTGAGCTTCATCGGTGGTAATTATGATCGTTGCCGTTAATATCAGCAGCATTGTTTGGCAGGGAAGAGGAAAGCTACATTTACAAGCAAAGGAACTGTTTAGTTTGCACAAGGACAGCCTGGGTGCCGAATCTCTCCCTGTTACATTCTGGTGTGGTTTCTATTTTCATATAAAAGAGTGAAATGAGACTGGGAAGCTGCTCTTCATTTTGTTTCCGGTGCAAACATCATTCTATGCATTGAATTAAAAAAAAATAATGTTTGTTATGTATAGGCACAGGGGAAGACATAGAAGAACATGTAGGAAAATTTTGAGTCCTTTAGGTGGTAAAATGAATAACAACTTTACCATTTCCCCCAAATTCCAAAATATTTCTTTTTTTTCTTTTCAGGGTCTCACTACACAGCTCAGACTCATAGTGATCCTCCTGTTTTCTGCCTCCCTGGTGCTGGGATTACAGGCACGCCCCACCACACCTGGACTCCATTGGCAGCTCAGCAAGCCCGGCTGCAGGGCTGGCGCAGCATGCAGTGTCAGGGATTGAATCCTGGTCCCTGCACTTAACCTAAGCAAACACTTAGTCCATTGAACTATCTCACCGGCCCTCCAAAATATTTCTAATGAGTTTTTTTCTTCTGCTCAAAATGAGTATGATGTGTTTCCATATAGGTCAGGCTTCCTGGCTAGATTCCAAAATACCATGAAGTAGTTTCGTGCTGCATGCTGTGCCTGGGCCCAGTGGCCTGTGGCCTTTCTGGGCCTGGAGGGGCAGCCAGTCATGGATTCGTCTCATTCCTTCCTGTGGGAGACACAGCACCCACAGGCCCCCGGGCCTGCCGTGGCCTCCTCTCTCCAGCCTGTCTCCAGCGCTTCCTGCCGGCCTCTTCCCTCTGCTCAGGGTCTCCCTGCAGCACCTGCCAGGCCCTCTGAGCTGGCCGTGTGCTCTCACCCTGTGCATGACGTGCTCCTTGGAAGCAGGACGAACGGCATCTCCATCTCGCTTCACCTGACTCATTTGTCAGCACTAGTGGGTGCCAGATAGTTGCCTGTCGAGTGGAATGCCTTCCAACTCTCCTGATTGGTGGTTGAAGGAATGCAAACCCAGACAGGTCTGTGACTTACTCAGAATCCCAGAGCCAAGCCAAAGCCAAAGTCTCCATTCCTTCCTCCCACAGGTGCCTGTGCTTCCACATGCTGTGCCG